>VZTO01005788.1:0-19242 GCA_013400615.1 Syrrhaptes paradoxus | reverse complement strand
GCGGGGGGCAGCGGTGATGCCGGCCCCGCCGCCGGGCTCAGCCCCCCGCGCCTGCCCTGGGGATGCAGAGGGCGTGCTGCGCCCCGCTCGGCTCTCCCGCTGCTCGCGTTTGTGTGTAAAATGTCCAGGAGCCGTGTTGGGTTGGGTGCGTTTCTCAGAACGCGGTCGGTCGCCCTCAGAGTGTGAGGCAGCCTCGGGGACCCCCAGCTGCCCGCGCAGCCCCGCAGCAGCCCCCCGGGTGTGTTTGTCGTGTCCGGGCTGGAGGGGGTTTGGTGGCCCGGCACAGGGCGGTGGCCGGGGTGCTGCCTGCGGCCCCCCATTGATTGAGCAGGAGCGGGCCGGGGGCTGGCGGGGGCCAGGCCCGTGGTGTGTGCAGGGGGGCAGCGGCTGGGCACGGTGTGCGGACACGAAGCCTGGGTGTTGCAGCATCCTCTGGTACCTGGGGTTGGGAAGGGGAATGGCTGGAGCGCCGTTTTCATTGATCTCTCAAAACAGGAGGTTTGTTTCCAGGAGAGTTGCAATCTCGGGAAGTGATGAGGAGAGCAGGGAAGCATGTTGCAGCTGCCAAGGAGCAGGGGAGATGGTGAGCCTGTACCTCTCGCCGAATTAACCTCCTCATCGTTTTTCTCATCTGTGCTTGTGCGCACAGCATTTGTTTCTCCACAATCGGGAATGGACTGTGAGCCATCCCGGGCTGAGGAACAAGGTGCCGGACGGAGCCGCGGTGTCGGTGGGTAACGAATGTCCAGGCTGACAGCTTGGATGGGCCATTTGCCGACGGGCTGGATTGGAGCCTCAAAGTGACTGTTGAAAAGTTATCGTTCAGTGAAGGGAGAAAAGCAGTTAAAAGTGGATCCCAAAGCTCAGAGGAAATGAGGGAATTTTAAAATGAAGTGTGATGGCTCATAGGGAAGCAATGTAAAGATAGATGCTGACGCTAATGTGGAAACCACCCTGAAAGCTGCATTCCTGATACGGAGAAGGAATTACTAAATGGCGGAAATTGCAGAGAGTGGGTGAATATTTTATCATGCCGCTTAGTGGAAAATGTGTGGAGATGTTCAGAGTGAGGTTGTTATCCCTTAAAGCGGTTACAAGTATTGGTCTGTCAAAGCATGCGGACTTGAAACAGGCAGTGGCCCAGGCAGCTGCAGCTGGAGGAGGGCACAGCGGTGAGCAAAACGTTAACATCCACGTGGGTTTGCAGAACCCTGGTACCTGACTGATGGGCTCCTAACCTCACTGCCAGGGAGGGCTCTTCATTTTGTCTTGTAGAAAAGGCCGCACAGAAGTTGCTCGGGTGAGATCATCTGCTTTAACCTCACTGTCCAAAAGTCGGCCTTCTGCGCCTGCTATCCTTTCTCCAAGCTCCCTTTGCAGTTGCAGTGGAGCAGCAGGCACTTCCGAGGGTGATTCATCTCGCCAGTCTTGGACCGTCTCTGGAGGAGATGAATGACGCGCTGGAGGTGCCTGGGCTTTTTCATTGACTGCAAGGAGAGTCTGGGATAACTGGCTCAGGCTTTGGCAACGAGGAGTGATGTGAAACAAATCTGACCTGGTGTGTGTGCTCGTGGTGCAGCTTGATGGTGTACGCAGAGGCTGGTCAGGCTCCCTGTTGCTCTTAGACTGAGCACTCAGAGGAGATGGGCCTTTGAAATCCTGCTTAAAAATAATGGAAGCTAAGGGAGACAGCGATCTTGTGGCTAAAGCCATAGCTTCAGAGCGGGTGTGTGAAATCAGTTCCTCCCTTAGTCGTGTCACTTTCTGCAACCTCGGGCAAGTTGTTTAAATGTTTTTCTGGATGGTGGCAGGAACGTATAAATGTACATGTAGCTGCTCAGTTTTGCAATATTAAACCGTGTCTGAGGTTAGAGCCGTTGACAGAACCGGGTCAGGAAGCAGTTGCACTGATGTTATGGCAGCAGGTACAGCAGGGCCATAGCCCGTGGCCAAAGAGGGTGACAAGCACCTGGGATGCTTCGGATGACTCAGCGGCAGCTAAAACATCATTTCTGATGCAGCTTTAATACGCCTGTGGCTCAGCATCCGTTGGTGAAGTGGTAATGATGACCCTGGTGAGCCAGGCAGCTGTTTGAGAAGGATAAGCACATACAGACGTGTTATAGCCTTCAGCAGCTTTAGAGACAGAGCAGGTAACAGTGTCCTGTTAGTGCCGGTTATTGAACAGGCTGAACGCTGGCACTTAGTTCTTGGGCCTAGCGTCTGCCCAGGAACACTGTTGGGTTTTATCTTTGAGCTTGAGAAAGTGAATAATCAGCTGTAGGCTCATAATTTTTATAGGCACAAATTATATGCATTGCCTTGGTTATCAGCACAGTGATTTCTGTTGTATTATAAATACAGTTACTGACAATGTCAGGAGGTTGTTTGATTTCTTTGGGTACATCCTACAGAGAAGTGGTTTCGCGCTCAGTGTGAAGCTAGTTATCTGAAAGGAAAGGATGAATGTGGGACTGCTTTGAAACTTTGGGATGTTCCATTTTAGTTGAAGGCACATACTGACTCTCATGAACATGCCTTTCTTACGTGGATGTTTCCGATGGCCAGAAATAAAATGGATCTTGCAGGGACTTAGTCTTGATTTTCATATGCTGTAAAATCAAAGGCTTAAGGTGTTACTCTTCCTGTGCACTGGTGTTTGGGAGAGCAAAATATACTGACTTTTAAAAGCAGTCAGAGAAAAAACAGAGAGGTTTGGGTTTTTTTGTTTGCAGCTTCTCTGAGAATAGAAAGAGTATGTACTTCAGGTAGCGCTCATGCAGTTGACTCTCTTAAAAGCAGGACTGGAGTGGAATAGTGAGCCGAGTACGCTTTCCATCAGCCTGAGCTGCCAGGTCTTCGCAGCTCCCTCAGGATGTTGCTGTAAAACCTGAAGACGGGAGAAGGACTGCTGGGGTTTCCCTTTTGCTGACAGGAATCAGAGGTAAACTCTGACTTCAGAAGAAGGAAGTGGCTGTCAAACTCACAAAAAAGGAGAAGTCGGTCTGTTTCTCCCCTTCTGATGTAGGAAGTCCTGGAGGCAGTGCTTCCTTCCACCCAGACAGGTGATTTACCTGGAACTCTTCCAGACTGTAAACCATCTTCCTGAAGGCACTTGTCCAGCCAGTGTCTGGGGCAGAAAACTTCTCCTGTGTCCCTGTCACCCCCCCATCCCTTCCTGCCACACCCCACCTGTGTGCATGCCCGTGTTTGATTCAGCTACAAAGATGTCACTGGACATGGTTTTGGCTGTATTTGTGCACTCCAGGTTAATCAACCCTGACACTGGAGCTCTGAGAAAACATTCTTTACTCCATGTCATGTTCTTCTAGAGAGAGAAGCACTGACTTCTACAAGGAGTAACTTATCTGGCAATTGGACTTTGAGGTCAAAATCTGCACGTGTTTTCTGTGAAGAGATGCTTTGCAGTCTTGGTGTAATTTAAAGGATCAGACTATTCAGGAAGGGATTTTCTCCAGTGCAGATTTATGTTGATATTTAAGATAGTAGTTGATAATAACCCTCAACCTTGGGCTGCAAGGATGTTTTCAGAAGATAAACGGCATGCTGTTGTCTTGACTTTGGGTCCATGGGTGACACTTTGAAGCTTTTTGAAATATTACAGAATTCTCTCATTACAGATATGGTTTTGAATGGAAAGTGTAGCATTAGCCGTTTTTTTTCTGTGCGTGTCATAAAATAATCAGGTGAATACTTAGGGGATGCGATCAGAACTACTGCTGCTTTTCTCTGAGTGGACTCAATAGACACACCAGTTTGTTAGCATCAATACCAGGTTCTACCTGAACTAAATACGTTTGCATTTTTTAATCATCATGATCTCTTGGGAGTTGATTTGTCACTTCCTAACAGTGCACCTAGTTGCTGTAGCAGCAAGTTCTTCCAAATATATCACCTGGGATGCTCCCGCCTGGCTTTTGTTTGCATTTTATCACAGCACTTCTGTCGGGTGGCAACAGGAGGAGGAGAAGGAGGTATAGAATCCTGAAGGAAAGAAAACAGGGAGGCCGTAGACTGGTCTGGTGAGGGGCTGGTGAGGGATGGTTGGGTTGAGCAGTCGCCAGCACTGGTGGGACTGGGGTGGTGGCAGACAGCAGCTCGGCAGCCCTGGGGACCCAATCCAGGGACCTGATCCAGGGACCCTCTGTGACGCCCGCCTGTCGGGCAAAGACTCTTTGGGCTCCTTATCAGAGTGGTGAGCACATAAATGCTTGGCCTAATGACTCGTTACATCCTGGTTATCTTTTGTGTCTGTTAGACAACAAATATTTGCTTTATACTTCTAAGCTGTTGTGCATCCTGCCTGTGGAGTCTGTTTGCATCTGGCTGGAGGTGCTTGGACAAACAGAGATCGAAGAGGGGCTGTAGTGTGGGGTACATCTGTACACTCACATGTCCTGGGCAGGCAGAGCTCCGGGACACTTGCGGTTGTCGGCTTGGAGCACGGTCAGCTTTCTTTTCGTATGTGAGTATTGTGGGATACAATATTTTGTGGCTATATTCTTGGGAGCAAACATTTCTGTGGGTCTTGGCTAAGCAGAAATTTAATTTAGCACATTTTTTAAAGGATGGGGATATCTCAGCCTGCAGCATTTCCAGGTGCGAATGAGATTAATTTGCTTATCTTAGGTGATGGCAGGTAATTGCATGTGCAGGGGAGGTACTGTACTCAGGATGTTAAAACACAAAGAAGTCGAATGGCTCCCATGTTCCTCCCTCCCTGTGCAAGGTCTTTTGCCTTAAAACTCCCTGTCCAGCAGATCTGCAGGCAGGAGTCTTCCCTCCTCCTTCTCCCTGATTAGGTTTGGTGGCAGCCAAGAAGTCACTGATGAGTTGTGACTGTAAAGCACTGAACTTTGAGAGGAGATGAAAAAAAACATACGTGGGTCGTTAATAGGGTTTATCTTCTGACATCATTAGGATCTCTGACATTTCTAGCTTAGAAACAATAACTCCCCTTATCCGTCATCATGTTTTTCTAATTAAAGACAAAGCTTGGTAAATATTTTTTAAATGATTGAATTTCCCAAGTATGGAAAACACATGTTGGGAGCCAGGCTGGCTGTGTCCAGTACGCCTTTTCCCAGAGCGTCCCTCGGAGCACGTGAGTGCAAATACAGATTTAGAGCTGTGGGTGACAGGTTTATCTGGGATGATTGGCAAGGATTTATAAACCAGGAGGGGATTTTCTTCGCTCTCCCTCCCTCCTCTTCCCCCTTCTCTCCCCCCCCTTCCCGACCCCCATCTCAGAAATAGGAAATTGGGACCACATTAAACCCTAATTGGTTTGGCTCCAGCGCTGGTTCGGCGGCTGCCAAATAGTTAATTTATTGCGTGAGAGTTTGGCCATGTGTTGAGAGGCAGATTTGCTTGAAGCAACAGATCTTTGTAAACTGTGCACCCATTCCCTTGCCAGGTCCTGTTTACAGCGGCACGGGAGCAGGGTGCAGGGGGTGCTCCTTGCATCCCGGTGGGATGGCGAGGGGGACGCCCTGCTGCGGGGCTGCCGCCCTGCCTTCCTCCTTCCCCAGCCAAAACGCTTTCGGGAAGAGTTGCCTAAAAGAGCTGAAAGTGGTTTTAGCTGGACTTGGCGATTGACGTTTGGGAACTGCCAGCTAGATAAGACGTGGGAGGCTCTCAAGAGAATAAATACATCTGTTTGGGAGATAACAGCAGGCCTGGGCTGTCACCGCGGAGCGGGGCCAGGTGGGGAGTCCCCAGGGGTGGCAAGATGGCTTTTCCTGGCTGATGTGAGAGGGGCAAACGGGAAGTGGGTGGATGCGGCTGGCTTCCCATGGCTCCACAGAAACCCTCCTTATTCCTGCCCTTCTCCAGGGGGTCACTTGCACCAGTGGCTGTCACACATCCCGGATTTGTCATTGCTTGCTGTTGGACCCCAGGCATCTCGTTGCGTTTGGCTCCTGTGAAGTTTTCTGGAAGGTGGGCTCCAGCAGAAGAGCTGGCATGGGCTTGAAGGACAAGCAGCCCTCACAAGCATCCCCATGACTGCACTCACCAGCGCTTGAAAGGCAGTTATTTGGAGTAAAGAGGATGCTTGAAGCCAGAGTTAAAGACACTCACTCCTAGTGCAGCTCCAGGTTTGGAGTATGATTTAAAAGAGGCTGTGTAAGGAATAAATCCACGGCTGTGGCATTTTCTTTCATTTCTCGCTGAGTTAAATAACAAACTTTGTGTAAGGGAGCCGCTTCCAGCTCCGAGGCAACAGAATTATTACCACCGCGCTCAGCAGCACCCGTTCTGTGTCAGCTGCTATTTCCATTGTGAACTTGATACCTGAAGGCTCAATATTGTGACCCTTTAATTTTCAGCTGCTAAAACGTACCGTGCGAGTTGGCTAAAAGGGAAGAGCTCAGAGGGGAATTTGAAATAGTTGTGCTGTGGGAGCGGTGTGTTTTCTTTGGGTATTTCTTAAGTGCTGAGTGTTTAGGAGAAATTGATAGGTAATAGCAATGCACACTTAGCAATACTTTTCCTTCTGTAGCTCTTGCTTCCTGGGATGTAATAAAATCCATTAAGTTCTATTTATGATCTAAGGCCTAATATAGTAATAGTTTTATTTGGATAATTGTGGCTGTTCTACTAATAATCAGAATACTAAACACTTCCAGGCATACTGCAAAACCCAGGCTGTGTTTTTAGAGGGGTACAGGGTTGGCGTGGGCAAACTTTAGCCAGTTTTTCTGAGGAGTCAGAGAGATGGTTCAAAAAAAAAGCCCTGTATCAAGCAGAGCATCTTTGTAGGAAGGCAGCTCGTGTCCGGGGCTGCCGCGGTGGGGCTGTGCTGGCCTGGCTTTACCAGCTGTAGCACAGAGGTGCTGGAATGGTTAGCAGGCGAAAGGGAGACACACTGGACAGGTTTTGGAAGGAAACAGCAATGGTTTGTTTTGGAGAGCATCTTTCCATCCCAAGGTTCTGAAGGCAGGTTAAACATTCCTCAGGGAGCCACTCCCCACTTCTGCATCTCCTGCTTAGTTTGAAATGCAGCCATTTCTGGGGTGAGCCCCTGTAATTACTTTAAAGTACATCGTACTTCCACCACTTTTGGCAGGAAGGAAGGAGGAATACTGTGCTCCATCGCCAGACGAACTAGAAATCAACAATTGGGGTTTTTTTCAAAGAGCAGATCTATCTTCTCCTGCCATTAAATCCGAGTTGGATGGGAGCCTTGTGCCCATTTTGCTTTTGCGATGTGAGCGTGGTGTTCTGCAGCACGCAGCCCGTGTTCACGCAAAGATTTAAAGCAGCAAATTCTAGCCAGAAATTCTTTCTAGCGCTTTGCTTTCCTTCTGCTGTTTGCTTCCCTCTTCGCACTACAGATGCTAATGGATCACCTTCCCGTGGTGAGTAACGATACAAGCCGTACTTTACATTGTGCTGAGAAACTCTGTCATCTTTGGAACATTTTTTTCAGAGGTGCATTCCCAGTCCTAAACCATTGCAGATCAGGCAGCACTGAAAAACTGTCAAGCCTAGCTTGAGATTGCTGGTGTCAGCCTAAACACCCACCTCCTGTTTGAGCCTGGGCACATACTTGAGCGTGTGTCAGTGCTTGTGCCACGGCTGGGTGCATGTGCAAGCTGATGCATCCAGGTTTCTAGCTTTCTGTGCATTCCCTGCTCCCTTCTCCTTCCCGTTCATAGGTGGAAGTTGTATTAAACTTGATATCCTCATTGCAGAGCCATCCACTTCCCAGGACCAATTTTTTTTGCCAGGAGATCTGCATAGAGGTGTGGAGAAAGGGCGGCAATCTTGAGGATGGTTTCCAGAAAAAAAATATGGCAAATTTGTGGCAATCACGAAGCAAACTAGTTTAGCAGATTGGGGAGAGCATCCCAAGGACCTCTGCAGATCTGAAATGGTTCAGGGCTGTGGGATGGAGAAGCACAGAGGCAGGATACATGTCCTTAACCTGGTCTCTGCTGTCTGTCATCCCTGCATCCATTTCTCCAGCCAAGCCACGGCTCACCTACAAAGTTGTACATGGGTTGGAGGGGTGAGAATTTAGAGACACAGGCAGTGGCTTGTTCACAGAGCTTGTAAATCTGACTGTGGGGTATGCAAAACTGAATTTGTGGTGGGTTGTCTATATCCATTTACTACTGTTCATTTAATCCTTTGGTACAAAAGTTCCAGATCCAGATTACAGCTCAGTCCACATAAGTCTCCACATCTCCAAATACACTGGTCAGTGCCTTTTCTCCTCCCAGGGGATGGTTTATTTCTCTGAAAGCGTGGTCAGCCCTCTGTGTCTAGGTATGCTGAGCACGTAGCAGTTAATTTGATGGAATCTTCTTAGGAAGAATCTTGGACAGCAGCAGTTGCTCTTCTTTTGTAAAGCCTGTGGACGAGGACCTTGCAGAAGGTCCTGTGCCCACATTGATTTTAGCATTGCTGTCCCTGCCACCCGTATCTAACAGCACCCGCTTGGCCTCGCACTGGTTTTGCACTGCGCTACTCCAGAAATGTTCCCAGGCACTTGTCTGTTCTTTTTCTTCTTGAATATACTTGTCTCATTTTTTTTCTCCCTGTGTAGTATTGATTTTGGCAAGAGGAAAATAAAATCTCTTTGTGCGTGTGAATGGGTAAACAACTATCAGAGCACAGAAACTGTTGGGAGGTAATTTTTAGATGTTTCTTGATTTGCCTGCTACCAGTTTTATTTAAATGTTAAATCTTCAGTCGCTGCAGCTGCCGTCTTCATCAGGTTTTATTTCCCATTTCATAATTACAGCACTTTCCCTTGAGCCCTGTACCTCTAATTAAGAAAGCCAAGTTTGATATAAAGCTAATGGAATGAAATTTGTTATATTTTTATGGGAAAATATGCTCACAAAAATAACATTTGTAGACTCAGTCACTACTCCTGAACACTGTTTGCCACATCTCCTGTTTTCCCTGACCCTCTGTCAGTACTGATGACTTTTCTGATGGTCAGAGACCAGGGTGTGCTCCGTGCAGGAGTTCTTGCCTTTGGTCTCATGGATACTGTGCACAACAGTTCAGCTGGCACAGGATCTCTGCTTTCCCTTTTACCTGTGTCGATAAGGATTGCCTCAGTTCCCACCAGCACTGCCCTTCTGCTGTCCTACTGGTGCTCTTGGCAGTGTTGGGTGGTCCTAGAAGCCCTGGAGAACCTGGCAGCACCTCATAGAGCTGGTTCTGATCCAGGGGGGCTCTGTCCAGACGTCACCCAGTCACCTCCAGGCTCTGAGAGCCCCATTTGGTGAAAGCCCGATGTTATTTCAGGAATGTTTTCTATGCTCAGTCATCTGTTAGGAACTGCCACCAGAGTGGCACCTCCCTGCGCTGTGCCGGGTGTCCCCCAGATGCACCAGACACCCTGCTCTGCCCTGCACGAAGCCTCCCTGTCCTGGTTTTGTCTGGGATGGAGTTAATTTTGCTCTTAGTAGCTCGAATAGCGCTGTGGTTTGGATTCAGTATGGGATTTGGTATGGGAAGAATGTTGATAACGTACTGATGTTTTTAGTTGGTGCTAAGACAATCAAGGACTTCTCAACCTTCTGTGCTTTGCTAGTGTGCAGGTGCACAAGAAGCTGGGAAGAAGCACAGCCAGAGTAATGGAACCACAATTACTGGTTTAAGATTTGATCTTAGGTTTAGGATTAAGGTCCAGATTGGCCAATGGTATATTCCATATCATCCCGTGTCATACTCACTATATTATCAGGGTCTGTCCGGAAGCTTGGGCTCTTGCTCTCTTTTTCAGGATTGTGGTTTCAGAACTTCCTCTGCTCCAGGATTGTTAGCTGAGAATGGGCTGGGCCGTGGTCAGCGAGTGGTGAGCAGTGTGTCACTCATTTGTGTATTATTACCATTACCACTATTATTATCATTATTATTATCATTGTCAATTTTATTGTATTTCAGTTATTAATTTTTTCTTTCCTCAACTCATGAGTCTCCTTTCCCTTTACTGGGACAGGGGAGGGTGCGCAAGCGGCTGTGTGGTGTTTTGGTCAGTGGCTGGGTTAAAACCACGACAGTCCCTCAGCAGAATTTTGCAGCAAAGTTGCTTTTTCTGCTCCTTGTGCAGGATTTCTACAGCTGTTGCTGGTCCAGGCCAGGGAGATACTGGTTCTCCAGATATCCCCAAAGAAAAGCAAAACAACCCAGGTGGGACGAGCAGCAGTGGCACGCGTGGGCTTGTTCAGGTGGCCACGTGCAGGAGCCTTCTCTGTGCTGACTCTGCTTCTCCAGCCTGGAGTGGGTCTGTAGATCTGTGGGAGCAACCGAGGTGAGGATGAACCAACGGGCAGCTCTGCCTGCGTATGCACAGCACGTCAGGAATTTAAATCCGTCACCGATGGTACCGTCCAAATAGCCGTGCCTCCTCCAAGCAATGGCTCCGTGAATGGAGATGCACCTCGTCACACCTGTTTTATAACACAGAAGTAAAATATTCGGGGCATCCAAATAGTTTATGCTCCGACAAACAAATTCTGGCAGTGGGAGCGTGAGTTTCCATCTCATTAAGCTGTTGGCAAAACTCTGGTAATTCCAGCCACTGATACAGCGCAGGAATTATCCCTCAACACGACTGGTTGTGTCAGGTCAGAGCATCGCTGTTTTTTCTCAGCAGTTGCGTGTTTATACTTGAGGGTAGAAGAGTGTGTTGAAATGTCAATTCAGTGGGTTCTTCCCGGGTGCTGGAGCAAGGTCTGGTGAGGTCAGAAAACAAGTGTCTGAGGATTTTTGTACCATGAGTAGATTTCTACACCTAAGTTGCAATGAGGAGCTGTTTTAAAATCTAATGGTTTTTTATTTTAATGCAAAACCTGGCACTGATTTGCAGTTTTCCAGAGGCTTGAAGGTTCAGCTTGGAGGTCACCAGCTTGAACTGCAGCCCAGGTTGGCTTTGACGAAGCCGTCTCGCAGCTGTTTGTGGGTCTGCATGAAGTCAGCTGGTGGTTTTGATCCACTTTCTTCGGGACAGGTCAGCTCTACCATGCTTGGTCCCATTTTTGACACGCAGGATGTGTGCCAGGAGTTGGAGAGATGGAGCTGAATGGGCTGGAGATTGTGGTGTCTTCTGGTTCCTCCAGCAGGCAGAGGATGAGGCGTTTTGCTGAAGGAGTGGCACCCAGATGTCAATTGGCATGGGAAATTTGCCTCCAGCGCTGTTCCAGATTTTACGGTGTCTTACAAACAAGAAAGAGCAGTCTGCTTTCCCTGCCTCGTGTTACGTTACACAGCTTGAGACAGGCGCATGCAAAATTCATTTTCGAGGTCCGTCATCCAGTCCCAGAGACTAAGGAATGTTTTACTAGGGCTTTTATAAAATTTATATGCTTTATCAAAAGTCCTATTGTTTCCTTATTAAAGGAGGATTATCCCTCTGGGATTAGCTGTTCTGTATGGGTCAAGAAGACAGCCACGCTCCATTTTCAGGGTAAACTTCTGCCTGCCGAGATGTGCTGTGAAGCAGCCGAGGCGAGTGGGAGGCTGAGTACCCGGGAGACATGGGGTGCAGGTGTTTGGAAACGGGACCCAAGAGGAGCTTTTACAAATGTCAGGCTGATTGGCCTTGACTCTTGCACACATGGAAGAATTTTAGTGGGCTGCACCTCCAGCACTTCTTATCATTCGAATGTCCCATCTCTGAGACTTCTGGCATTCAACAGCCTCTGTCGTTGGAGCTTTTCCATATCCCAAAACAAGGAGGCAGGAAAACCTTTTAATTTGTACAGGGATCCTTTATACCCAATAAAAGCTGACCCCACAGGCTTTCTTGAACTAATTCCTGTCAGTTTGTTTTTGCAAGATCTAATTTTTGCCCTCAAATTATCTCCTGTCTTCCAAAAGTTTATTACATCTCATGTATTTTTTTTTCCCAAATAACTACGATTCTGAATTAGGTTCAGCTCATGTAGAAATCACTGCTAAGTGACAGCCAGCCTCTTTCACTGGTGCTGTACTGTCCAGACATTTGGAGCCTATTGGGAAGTGGTTTTGTTTGGGTTTTTTGAAGTGCACTGTCTGTCTCTACAGTTTGCAGTCACATAGTTGCATATTCTTGTGTTCCTAATATAAATACAGCCAGCAGTGAACAAGGACTTGCAGGGAAATGGTGAAAAGAAGTGCTGAAGCAGCACTGCTAATCACGGCGATGTATTACACTGCTCTTTAGTTGTCGGAAGTCTCCAAGAAGAAGAATGAACTCTTGGACTAGAAGCCCGCTCAGACTCCAGTAAGAACTTGTAGAGAGGTGTTATTTGAAATGGCTGCTGTAAAAATCCCTCAGAAAACGTTTTTATTACTTCTCTTGTTCTGCTCATAATGACACTCCCTAGAGGCTATGTATTTGTCATCTATTTTTCTGGATCTGCAGAGAAGTAAAATTCAAAGTACTCACACTCTAGCTTGGAGCATCAGGTCAAACACGAGCAGCTACCAGCACGTGTGGTCTTGCCTTCCCCTACCCGAGCAGTCCTGCGAGCCTGGCTGCCAGGGACCCGTCGTGGTGGCTGGGCTCAGCCGTAGCGATGCTGGAGGAGCCACAGCAATGCCATGTGTGCACCAAGCCCTACCAACAGCCCTGGTTGGGTTGCTGCAGCCCAAAACTGTTGCGCAAGGGATGCAACTGTGTGTAAGTGTGTGATTGTTGAGGCATCTGACGGCAGTCTGTAGCCATGAGTAGGACCAGTGGTGTATCTGTCCCTCGTCTCTTCCACCCCGCTTCAGGTTTTTTTTGGTGGGTGGTGAGCTGGACACTGACCACGGTCATTAACTGTACATAAATGAGTCGTGCTGAACTCCAGACTCAGCCTGCAGTGTTTCAGGTTACTTGGGCTCAGAGCAGCCAGGTTATTAACCGCAAACCCAGCATTTCTAATCCAAATACCCACACGGCCTTAAGTAGGGCAGGAGCTGCTGGAACTCTGCTCTCCCCCCCAAGGCCAGGTGTTTGCCTTTAACTGCAGCTGCTCCATCTGCAGAAGCAGGTGGGGACGTTCAGGACTGTCAGCAAAACACAGCTGGGAGAAGTTAAGAGCAGCCCCACAACGTGCTGGTTCACCTGGGCAGAGCACACCCCCAGCAGAATCGCCTGTGATAAACACGGCTTCGCCCCGGCTGCTCTGGGTAGGATTGGTGAAATGGAGAGGAAGGAAATGTATGCTTGAGGTGGATGTTTTTTGTTGGTTTTTTTTCCTCAGTAGCAGCATAGCCAAATCAAATCAGCTCTTTCCAGAATGCTGCCTTTTAACTGCCTGGGCCATCACACCCAACCCCACTTTGGAGAAGATTTGCTGATGAACATCTTGTTTTCATCTCCTATTCCAGGTTTTTATTATTGTTTTTTTAAATTAAGATGTTTCTTTCTTATTCTTTCCCCTGAGTTATTTTTTTTTAATAACTCATGGTGTGGAAAATCAAGATTTTGACAGGTGTTGAAATTTCAAGTTTAGTAAATCTGAGTTTTGGATTGAAGGTAATTTTTGGCCTCTTCCTCTTTCACCCTGTGTGCATGTTAATTAACTTCACCATACAGATATTTGACTTCTTCTAGCTCTCAACGGTTGTCTGAACGTGTACATCTGGTGCATGGGGTGGAAGACCTCTGACTTCTTTGATGTGATGCTCTCCCAAAATACTCCTTTCAAATTACTGATAAATCTCCTCTTTTACCATCCAGTGTCACCTGGATGTAAAATGCTCGGATCCAGGGCAGGCAACTCCTCAGCAGTGCTGTGTTTCCTCCTAAATAATTAAGATGGAAAAATAAGCTTTAGGAACTTTGCATGACTCTCTTCTCCTTGTCTCTCTGACTCCAGTGGGAATTTTGTTAGTGCTGCTGGGTTGGTATGGAAAGAGCTCGAATGCCCAGGTAGGGAGTGGGGATGTGCAGCTCTGGGTGATGTGGGTCACCCTAAATCTGTGCTGCGGGCGGCCACAGCTGGAGGTGTTGGCTACAGATGTGGTGGTGTTGGAGGGAGCTGATGCCTCCAGCAGTTATGGGCCTCCTCTGTAGCTTTTGCCTGTTAATTCTGAAAGTTTTTAAAGATGGGTGGGTTGTGTGCTTTGTCAGCCTGGTTTTCTTCAGTTGTTTCTCTTGGGAGAAGCCAGCTGGCTTTTCTGAGCCTTGGTTTTCTGTACCTGTTGTGTTTTGCTGAATGAGTGTGTTTCAGAAGAGTCTCCTGATGGAATCATTCTTCTGTTGGAAAATGTCCATTTGTTAAGATAGAAACTTTCCCTGGGACCAGTACATGCTCAGGAGATCAGAAGCCACCCTAGGCGCTCTGTAATTGTATTTACTAAACTCTCCAACATGCCCTAAATAAATATTTACTGCTTTGAATATGGTTCTCTGGCATCCTGGTGGAGCCTGGCTGCTTGACCTCTGGCTGTCCTGATGTCTCCTTGTTTTGTGTAATTTTTGAAAGAGGCTTGGGGTTTTTGTTTGGATTTGGGGTTTTTTTTTAATAACCACATGGAAGGGGAAGATTTTAAGTCCAGGCTTCACAGGATGGGGCTGTTTCTGCCCATGCCTCCTGTATGCTGAAGGCAATAAGTGGTGTCCTCAGCTCGAGGCTTAGGGTTCAAAGTTTTTCAGTGTGGCTTTTCTGCATGGGGACATGGCTGTGAAATTCAGGGGTGAATTTGCAGTGTACCAGCCATCCACAGAGATGCGCAGGGTGCCGGAGCACAGTTGTGCAAACCAGCCTTTCGGGAAGGCTCGGAGGTGGCTTCACGACCGGAGATCTGCTCTGCAGCCAGCACGGCCCCGCTTTGGGGTTAAAGTGAGCTGCCGCTACCTTCGCTGCCTGGTTATGGGCTGTGGTTTCACCACCACTGAAACCTCTCTGATGGCTGTAAAGAGGAGGGGGCTTGAGCTGGGGTTGAGCTTGGAGAGGAGGATGAATGCTGGGGGATCCAGCAGGACCACTGGACACCACTGTGGTCCCATCCGTGTGCTTGCTGGGAGGGAAGGGGCCACTCCGGTGTGACTGTGAGCCCAGCTTGGCTGCTGACCCCTGGAGGAACAGTGTAATGGGAACAACGAGGGATTTGGACCAGAGGGGAAAAATTCATGGTAGTGTCTGAATATAGTTTTTCATCCTCTTAAAATTCTTCTGTTTCTTTGAAGTGTGGATCCCAGATGCTACAGAAGTATTTTTCCAGACATGGCTATGCTGTCTTGCTGTGTATTTTCCACCAAATTGCTGAATTATTGTTTTCCTTCTGGCCTTCAATTTTTTTTTCATAGCTTTATCTTTTTGTCTGGGTGTTTTACATGGCTAAAACTCGTTCCTGTCTAGCATACCAATCTGAGAACTCCCACGTGAGACAGCATCCCCACGGAGCTATTGCATAGGACAGGAATGCTGGCTTTTTTTCCTGGAAACTTGTAAACATGAACTTCCTGTTGACACGAGCTGTAAATCTGCAAATAGCCTCTGCTTCCGACAGATGATGAAGGTAATAAAATTGCAGGTCCTCGTTCACTGTGCCTGGTCCTCCTTGCGCCATGTCCGTCACCCCAGAGGCAGTGGAAGCGCGGAGGCATGGAGGAGGGAACCTGCTGTTTCTCTGCACCTCTGGAAATGAGTCTTTCCCTTTATTTTTTCCCCTTTTCTTTTAGGCACCCAGATATGGATGCAATCCTAATAGAAGCCAGTTGGAGAATCTCAAAACCCTCATGACCCATGCTTCAACTGGGTTTTTCCTCCTTTCATTTTCTCCCTGTCTCTCCCACCACACAACTAATCTTCAGTTTCGGGGAGTTTGCTCTGTCCTGCATCCAAAACAGGCCTTTTTGGATAATAACCTGGCCAGAATCCGTCAGCTATTAGAAGACTTTGCATGTTACCGCCCATGTCACTTAATCTTGCTGTTATTTCTACCTCTAAGCAGAGATCTGGTGGGACACCTAACCTACCCCAGTTGTTGCTTTTCCCCTTCTATGCCGAACGCTTCTCCCTCCTGCACTTCATGCAGCAGCAGCTCATGAGCCTCATCCCACGTGGGCTGAGAGCTTGACTCAGGGGCTGGGGGCTCTGGGCAGCAGCCGGCCACTCTCTGCCGTGTAACGCCGATGCAAGGTGAAGCTGTGGCTAGCGAGCCGTGTGCTTTCCCTTCCTTCTCCCAGCACCAAGACAAGCGTGCCTGCAGCTCGCTGGGAGAAGAGGCAGCAGTGCAGGGAGAAAGCCGTGTGGTTCCCCATGCCAGGTGTGTTTTAGAGGCTGATGCGTGCTTTACTTCTGAGTGGGTAGCAGACACCCAGGCAGGTGGCTTGAGCTTGGCAGATACCATGGTGGTTGGGCACGACCATGCTGATCTTCAGGATCAACTGTTGGGGATGCTGAGGCTTCTCCGTGCTATTGGGGAAGGGATGGAGGTGGGCAAGGGGCTGGGAGATGGTGGAAGCTGCGAGTGGGGAAGGGAATCGGAAATAAAGTGAAAAAAGAGATTAAAAGCGTGGTAGTGGAAAGGGAAAAATGATACAGAAAGGAAGGAGGAGTGGTTACAAGATGTGGAAACGAGGAGCAACAAGCAGGATAAAGGATGTGGATGGAGGCTAAACTCTCTTAATCAGCATCCCATTAATTAATACTTTCTCATGCGGCAGCACGGGGGTGTGGATGAAATCCAGCCCTTCCCAGCCTGACCCCCGTGCTCTCCTCGCTCGCCGCCGTGCTGGTTTCTCCTTGGCTTCCTGCCCCAAGCGAAACCGCAACCTTTCCGACTTCTCTGGGCAGAATGAAAGGCACATGGCAGTGGTGTAAGAGGAGCCTCTCGCAGTCGTCTGCGCTTGGGTGGGCGTGCTGGTTCTTTCGTAAACTAATCGCTCCCAGCAGTGCTACTAAATCAGACTTGGTGGAGCCGGGAGCGGAGAGTTGGAATGCTGGGCCAGGCGCAAAGGGCTGCGCTGGGTTGTTTCTTTTTTTTTTTTTTTCTTTTTCTGTCCCCAAACCCACCATTTGTTAGGTCCAAAGGGCCAGCTGACAGCAGGAGAGGGAGCTGGCAAGGGTGGACTTTGCAAACTGTTTAAAAAGTAAAAATAAATCCCCAAAAGTAAATCTCCCTCCAAACTCCTGTTTAAAACTTAATTTTTGTTGTTGTTTAGTGAGGTGGAAAGAGGGGAAGCCCTGTTCAGTGCTAAACCTGCAAAGCCAACAAACCGGGATGCTGCTGGAAAGCCCTGCTTAAAATCCTGAACTGGTGGTTTTACTGGGTAAAATGAACATAACAAGTGAGGATTTTTTTTTTTAAAGCGTCTTAAATGGAAGCTGTGGTTTGGGTAAGAAATTTAGATTTTATTTTTTTTTTTAATCCAGGTTACCAGGTTAGTGACAGCTAATTACCAAGAAAATAAACCTCCTTTGGTGCCTGGCCGATGCCGGGATGTCACTAGGCAACAAGATGGGATGTTACCACCTCCTCTGATGGACCAGGCAAGGAGCAGAGCCCCAACAGCACTGTCCCAGGGGCTGGAGGGGAGGGAAGCTCAGGATGAAGGGGGAAAGAATTCTGTTAAAGAAGCCAAAGATAAAGAAAGAAAAACCGTTAGCAGGGGAAAGCCGCAGCCAGCAGGAGGGAAGTCACCGGTGGAGGGAGGTGCAGGAAGAGAGCTGGGGGGTATGACCGTGCTGTAGGGAAGGGGCTTGGGATCCATCACATGCATTTTATTGCTCATATTTTTAATTGTAAATGCTGCTATTTATGGGATGAGAGCAAATGCTGTCAAGTCTTGCTCTGATAAGCTTTAATGTGTGCTTTCTTAATTATGAAAGATCTTTCCCAGGGGAGGTGGTGGGGAGAAGCAGGAGCCCAGAGCAGGGTGTCTGATCCAGGATGTGGTTCTCGGAACACATCATCTCACCTGCAGGGGGGAGGATTCGTGCCTGCAAAGCTTGGCTGCACCATAAACACATGCTAAAGGGGATGGCCCTGTAAGGACTGGGGCAAAAATGTCAGCTCTAGGCAGGTAATTGGGTTTTCTAAAGTAGCCGGGAGGTGCCCAAGTCAGCTGCAGCAGAGAGCTCCATCAGCACAGCTTCCAAAGCCAAAAACGCTTCTGATCCTCCCACCTGGGTTCTTGGGCAATTAAAGATGAGGGTCTCCAAAATCACAATTGGAGGGGAGTAGACGTAGGTATTTTAACAAATCTCTGTAATCGAATGGAGCTGCTATTGATCTGGAAAATATTGTCAAGCTGCAGAACTGTTGGACTTGACTTAATCCTCTGCAGGCTGGGTTTTACTCTCTCCAAATAGGATTACTCATTTTTTCCATATTTCTGTGTTTGGTTTAAATACCCGTGACAGCTACAGAGGCTTGGCTTTCTAATCACAGCAAGGGTGTTAGGAATTGGTGTGTTGTTTGGGGGGGATTTTTGGATAGGACATCATTTCCTGGGTGTTTTTTCTTTACATACGCAGTCATATGGCAGCAATAAGGTAGCTTTTGCTTAGGTGCCCCCTGTCCTACATCAGTGGCCAGGAGTAAAGTTCCAGCAAATTCTTTAGGTTGTGTTTAATTCCTTGTTGCACCTTTGTTCCATTGTTTTTTTGCAGTGTCTGATCATAGTTGTTCTGGGTATAAATTCTGCCAGCTCAGTTAAGGCCAACTTTTAATATATTTTTTTCCCCTCTTTGGGCAGTATTGAAATGGCACAAAAGCCAAACACTGCTTACATCCACTCCTGAAGGAGGCAATATGATTAGATTTACTTGACAAATTAAGCTTGTTAACATAATCAGCCATGTGCTAATTTAAATAATGGATGTATTGAAAAGAGGATGTTTGTTAAATGTGATAAATTTGCTAGGAATGGAGAGGTCTAATCTCTGTTTTAGGGGGTTGCATGCCTCTGTCTGCTGAGCTGGAACTCAAGTCAGCGAGCCTCCCCTGCAACCCCACCAGCGTCTCTTCAAAGGCAGCAGTCCCTTCTTGGCTCCGCTGACTTGTAAGTAAGGCAGAAAGAAGGCAATAAAATGTTTGACTTTCCTGCCAGACCTGAGCCTGGAGGAGGATCCCAATTGGTTTCCATCAGATTCCAGTTAGCATGAATTTACGATTTCCACTTAGCCTGATAAATGGCTTTGGCTGTCTCGGTGCGTTTGGATTTATTTTTCTGTGCGATGGAAAGTGGTCAGCTTAAAAAGGCAAAGGCTTTCCAGGGTTGCCGTGAATATGAGTGAAACTTCTTTCCGAGGTAAGAACACAGCAGGCAAAAAA
>VZTO01005787.1:0-45987 GCA_013400615.1 Syrrhaptes paradoxus | reverse complement strand
TCTAGGTATTCCCTCTTCCTCAGTTCACAGAATCTCCAAAGCTTTTATGAAAGTAAATCTTGCAATTTAAGTGCATAACTGTATAGTTCACCGATGTGAGGGTGACACATTTTATTTAGTGAAGTAGATTAACTCCTTATCTGAAGACAGCAACATGTAGCTTATGGTAATTGATGTTCTTGCAAGTGAAAATACTTCCTAATTATTTTTATTTTTCTGTCCTAGAGGGAGCAAATTCAAGTTGTTTAATTTATGAAGTAATTTTTGTGTTAGATTAATGCCAAACTGCATTACATCCAGCTAATTTGTTGCCAGGTTGAGTCCGTTATACTTTTTCACTACTGATAATAGAGCCAAATTTGTTGTCAATCTGACTGCAGTGTCTATTCTGTCAACATGTTGCTGAAACACACCCTGAAGGGAGTGTTTCATAGTTCACAAGAGCCTGATTTCAAGCAATAACTTTTTTCAATACCGTATATTTGAAAGTAATGCCTGAAAACATGTTGATGAAGACTGTCTTCAGAGAGAAGATCCATATTTTCCAGATATGGGCCTTATGCAGAGATGGAGCAGGGAAGGTTTATGCAGACTGTAAACAGGTCTATAGTCTCACTGTGACCAGCACCTGACAAGACTCTTTTGAAATCCTCCACATCATACTATGTAAGTGTTCAAAATTCTGATTTGAATCATAAATACAACATGCATCTGAGGAGGGAGTTTATAAAATGGAAGAACATGTGCACAACTAACACAGAATTTTTGCCCTGACAGAAATATTTGTTCCAGGTATGTCTAGAAGTTGGGTTTTTTTATTTATTTTGGGGACTTACTAGAGCTACCATGACGAACAGGAAGAACCAGAGATGAGTGCCATCTATTCCTATTGTCTCTCTAGATTTTCAAATAAATAATATTTCTATGTTTTCAAAAATGTATTCTCTAAAAAGTTCATGTTCACAAATGTGTTCCTAGACACGGTGCTATGGCTGGGACCAAGGGACTTCAGTAACCCGCACCAGTAGTTATGCAGCCTAGCTGAAGCAAAAGGCAAAAAAGGCTCAATCAAAACTCTGCATAGCTGTACAAGAGTGTCAGAGATCTGGCAAGTCAGCCCAGTGTCTCAGCAGACATTTTGCTGAGGTGTGCTTTGGTATCTCTGTGTGTGTATATCTACTGTTTCAAATAAATGCTTTGCTCTTTATGTTATGACTGGGTTTTTTTAAAATCATTTTCACTAAAGCAGATGCAGTTATAATTTTCTTTTAAATACAGATTTTATAGGACAAAAGTAATGCTTTCTTCAGTTAGTTTTTTCCAGGCTGTCTTTTTCCATTATTTTTCCGTTCTGCCACACTGCAGATTTTTTGATTGTGTTATTAGCCAGGTACTCAGATTACTCACTCCCTCACAATATTTACATATGTAGGTGTGCGTTTTCTTCTCTTCTCCCCACACAAGTATATGTTTCAGGAAAATCTACCTTTTAATTGCTTTTGTTTACCATAGTTTTGATATAGCATATGGCTTCCATTTCCAGGACTTCCACACTGAAAAATCCACACTGAGAACCTAAAACATTTTTTTTCCATGTCAGCCAAATAAAACAAACAGAAAAAACTGCTTCCAAAACCATTTGGATGTTAAGGGAGAACATTCTGCTGTAATTTAGGGGGCACTTACTGTTTTTGAATTAAATTAGCTTCAGAAATTCAACTTTTTTAACAATTAGCAGACTGAAAATATCGGATTTTTAAATTTTTATAATTTCTTTCTCTTTATTTCAGGACTTTATTTCTCTTGTTACACTTTCTGTGCTTTCTTTTTTTTGCTTATGGCCAAATCCAGAAAGATACTTCTGTCCTTCACAACCATACCAGAGCAATACTCCCAGTAAAGCAACCATGAGCACTGAGGACAGGCACCGTGGGCCTGCCTGCTTCCTGTTCAGTTTTAGTGGAGGAACAAAATGGTGTGGTTTTGATTTAGCACTGAATGTATCCAAGAATCAGTCACTGCTGTGGTAGGAGAGCTGTGCAATGGAATTCAAACTGGAATACAACGAAGGCTTGTTCTGAAGCACGTGGAATCACCGTATGTACAGATTTGGTACACGAAGCTTCTCAGCTGCAAGATGATTCCCTTTCTGTTCGTGCTTTTCTCTGAGAATTTCCAGACCTGCAACTGTTAAAGTGATACCTGTGTTTCAAAAAACAAAGAAACTTAAACTGGAAATTACAAGGGATCATTTGTGCTTATGCTCATGGTCATGGTAGGCCACTGCTGAGAGAGGAACATCCTCACCTGAGCTCAGTGAGAAAGGGTCCACTGATGCTTTTGAAGATGGCAAAGCGCCAGTTTCACCATGAGCTCACACAAGGAACTTGGTCATGTCTGAGAGCAGGATTTCACATACAGTCATGGAAGTATACAGCTCTAGGAGTTTTAAAACAGGTATCAGTTACCTAGTATCATACTTCCAAGAGTCTGTAAAGATATGTAACTTTCAGTGATGGCATATAGAGCACTCGTGTAACAGGAGTTTCTGAAAATCGTGTTTTTGATCTGTTGTGATATAGTTATGTAAAAGTATAAATTAGACATTGAAGGTAAAAAGACCTATTACAGAATATATATTAACCTACTGCACAGCAGTGAAAGTGGTTATTTCATGTCATGGACACAGCCTTGCACATCACAAAAGTGTATCAGACGCACATTTTCTGCCTTTCTTCTTTCCGAGTTAAAAACATCTGCATTACTGCATCAAACCTCATTCATCTCCGAGACTGGATGTAGCTTTGTCCATAACCACAGCTGAAGGATAACAGAAATGAAGGCTACACGGAGTCTCCTGTTTACTGTTTCCAATGATTAATCACTTTCACTATTATAAATGTGTATTATCTTCCCAATATAAATTTGTCTGCTTTTAAGTACTGATTTTGGTTTCTCTTATGACTTTTTAGCTATATTAAAAAAGCCTGAAGTATGCAATATTTTCTCCACAGGAAAATATTTAGACTATTCTACAGTCAAATCAACACCTGATACATTTGATGATCTGAACAGATCGAGCTCCCTAAGTCTCCCACTATAAAGCATTTGATCCATTCCTGTCATTATTCTGTGGCTTCTTTCTTCACCTTCTTCAGTTTTACAAGAGAATTTTAAAAAGGCTTTCCTTTTTTAGTTGAAAGATTTTAGGATGTTAGAGAAAATATCTGTTAGTATTAGCTTTGCCCAAAATACATATATATAAAAAATGCATAACCTATCAGTTTTGTCAAATCATTGAATTTAGTTTCTTTTTGTACATTTAACAAGGCTGAATAAAGATCACTGCCTTAAATTCAGCAATGGCAGATTTGTACTAGTCTCTGTTTGGGTTTGTCGGACCATAGTGTCTTATACAGTTGAAGGAGAGAAGTAGTTAGAGTACCAGTTGGCCAAAGTACCTGTTACTTACTATGCTCTTGAATCTAGATGCTATAGTAATCCTGAAAACTAAGCTAAGCATCCATAATTGGGAATAGTAATTCGGTGTAGAGACCGTAAAGTATTCTTTCTTCTTTATTGTGGTGGTTTGACCCCATAAGTGGTTCATAACAGTCTATACAGCAACTTGACATACTTTATTTCCATTTCAGATTCTGACTAGGCTGTTCTCTTAGTATGAAAATTGGCAAAGAGAAAGTATCAAGGGAATCAGGGAATGAGCATACTACGTGGGAGAGACAACTGGAGCATATTTTAAAGGGTATACTTGGTCATTTAGCTCTCCAGTCTGGTTCTGTGTCTTGGTCCTATCTGTGGTTCGTCTGCACTGCATATATGTTAGTTGATATGTGAGCTTGGTTTTGAATAAATTAAGTTTTCTCAGAGAAACAGAATTTCCTCTTCCCCTCCGGATATGATTATCTATGGACTGCGTTCATGAGAAACACATGAGCAGCATGTTTCCCTCAGCCAAGTTCCTCACTTGTCTGTCAGTACAATCCCAGCAGGTTTTGACCATCACCACCCCTCACACACTCATGCTCATGTGCTACCAATACCCCTTCCCTCATTGTTGTAGTTTTACACAACTTACAAAATTTTCCAAAACCTATAAAAATTCCACTCTGGTAGACTCCAGATTCTTTGGAAGGACAATATCAAAACACAACAACAATTATGATTGCCCTGGGGAGAGCTAAATGTAGTGCTGTACACAAGGAACAAGCCCAGTCCGCTTCAAACTCAGAATGCTGTAGACATAAATGCTCCGCACCTTCTGGCCTAAGACCCAAGGATTGTTCCTAGTAGTAGATACCTTTGGAACTATAGACATAGTCATAATATCTGATTAAATGTACATGTCTGAATGGACATTTTAAAATACTAAATTAATGATGGTTCAATTTGCCATTCCTGGAGATTTTCAAGACTCTGCTAGACAAGGCATTGACTGATCTGGGCAACAGTCTCTTGCTTCAAGCAAAAGGTTAGACAAAATGTCTTCCAGAGCCTCCTTGCAGTCAACTGTTCTATGACTTTAAGATCCAAGGAAGCTTTGTGATACTCCAGCTGGACCTTCTGCAGAACAGGGAGCAGAAAGCTTCAGGTAGAATATCTTCCTGAGTTCAGCTTTACTTTCTAAAAAAATCCCACAAAAACCCAGTCTTTCTTGATTCAAACACACCAGGAGCAGATAAATTCTTTTGTGAATGAGAGAATTACTTTAAAATTTAATTAGTCTCACAGTTCAAAATACTATTTCTAGCATTTGTTCGAAATTAGATGTAGTGTAGAGGGGTTATATCCAGTCTTGCAACCCCTCTCCCTCAGGAACATCACCTAGTGTGCTTTGTATCATCTTTCTGGGAAACAACTCTAAGGCTGAAGGGTTTTGATAATACAGTGAGTTTTAAGATTTGATCAATTAGCATTTGTAGTAAATCCTGAAGTCTTCTGATAGAAGACACAGTACAAAGGGTGTAATTCTTATATCCTGGAGTCTATTAGTGTTTGCTTCACTGACTGTTGGCATATCTCCAAGACCACTTTAGCCAAGTAAAGAGAGATGAATATGAATGGTGTTTAGTTTGAACAACATTAACAAACTTTCTTCTAATAAGGAATGCAGTTGGTTTGTGTACTACAGTTAAGTTGTAACTTAGCTATGGGTTTGTTCTTTCAAAGTAGAGAACACTGGCAGCTACTGTAGGTCTCAAGAAGGTGTGAAGTGCTCATTACCTCCAAAAAATTCAAGCCAATCATACGTGCAATGAGTGTGAAAGGCTGGGATGATCTGTTCCTATTTCCACCAAAGAGATTTAAAGTTTCCCCATGGTTTTAATGGCATGATTGATACTACAGTGAATGGACAAAAAGCAATCAAAATGGAATTACAAAGCTGAAATACAGTCAAGATTATTTTACCATTGCATTTTTATTCATCTTATTGCTTCAAATAAGTCTCAAGCTCAAACCTAACACAAACAACTTTCCTTCTCACCCCCTCATAAGCTCTGTGTTTAGTCAAAAAATGCTCAATGAAGTGGGTTTTGCAGTGTCCCAGTGACAATGGCAACCGTGCAGTCAAAAGCATGTAAATGAGTAAGGAAATAAGGTCTCTGCTGTTCAGATATATGAGGACACAAATACGTGTAACAATCTCCAGCCCATTTTTCTTGAATTGGAATTTCACTCCATTTAACGATGTACTTGAGTCACATTTGAATTTTTATTTGTTTCCTCCTGACTTCTAAAGCAGTGCAGGGAAGGTGGAAGAAAAAGAATGTTGTAAAAGCACCAACTTGATAGAATATCACTAGGGAAAAATATAATGTGGAGCAGAGACAATAATAGCCTCTCTGTCCTTCAGCAATGGGCTACAATAAAAGTTGAGAATCCTAAGTGAGAATAACCATTCAAGCCTTATCACCTTGACAAATAATGAGATTGAAAGGGGATGGGAGAGAGAAAGAGGAATCAAAGTTCCTGCTTATTGAAATGCTCCTTTTAACAACAGTATTTATTTCACCTAGGCTGAGTAAAGGCTGTGACTTTACCATTGGCTACCTCAGGAAAAGCATCAGTTTGTAATGAAGGCTTTTTTTCCCCCCCTGCTCACATTTTTAAGCGGATCTGCATAAAAATATGAAAACCCAGAAAACAATCCTCTACAAATTGAATTTCTTTAAAAGAAATAAAACATAAGTGAAAAAATAAATGAAATAGCACCATTATTTGGATTACATTTATCTTTAATCCACTTTGTCCTCTATATGAAATACAGTATGAAGACATCTGCCAATATTTTAAAGGCTTCTGCTTGTGTCTGAATTATGTTTTTAAATTAGACCCTAAAGCTGCATTCTAATGCATTACTTTCATTTACTGGAGTATGCATATACTATCATACTGCTCCCATGACATTCTTTATTTAATCAGTCTGAGAGCTGTACAGACCCATATCTATTCCTACATAAATCTCTGCCAAATACTGCTAACTTTTAGATTTAACCTCATTGGCAATGAATGACCTCCTTGGGAAAAAAATGTATAAAATGGACAAATATTTTAGGGGAAGAAGCTATCTTTTTGGATAATCAGTGGAAGGTATGCAAAACTGACTGGTTCAGAATGGAGGTGGTGTCCTTGTGGTGAATAGGAACTGCTGCAGTAAACAACTTTAGCCTTTCCTATTAAAGGTTAGGGGGAGTGATTGATATGTTTGACAAAGAAATGTAAGGTCAGGAGCAATAAAGGCAATCTGTTCTTTTTACAAAAAGTACATGAAAAGCAGTACGTATACTGGGTATTCTCTAGTTGGTTTTGGTGCACCTGTTATTTCAGATTAATAAATGGAGCTGAGTCCCTTTGCAGCTTGTGCAGGTAGGAAGCATCACTGTTAGCTCACTCTCTTCTCTGATTATCAGTTCATCTCTAAAAAAAGGTAGTCCTAATGAACATCTCCTTGGCCTTATTTTAACTTAGAACCTCACCTTTTTTTTTTTTTCACAGCAGTTAAGCTTCAACTAAATCTACAACTGTCACACTCATTTAAGTAGAACTTCTTGAAGAAAAGAAATGTTAAGCTTCAGGTAAGTGTATCAGAATCTGCCCAAAAAATTTTAGTCCTGTCTTGGGTTAAGGTTTCCATAAGTATGGATTAATTATATATCATGACATTGTGCTAGAAATGGTTGTTGCTGTGTTTAGGGTTTATGTATGTACATTCTATCAGATTGCAAGTGCAGTCGCATTGTCTAAAATCAGGATGAATCCTCCTTCAGGCCATAACTACAGGTCTTTGCTTAAATTATCTGCTAGTTTTAGTTCCATATCTTCCAGTGAACTCTGAAAGCACAATCCCATGCCACCAATCAGTCCCTCTACAGTGAATAAAACTACAGATTTCATTGTGGGTCTATTCAATAACACATTCACTACAGAAAGTTCATTGTAGAATCTGAACTTCAGATATTAACATTTCTTTTATGACAGAAATGATTTGTAGTACACACAAATTATTTCATAGCAACAATTACACAAGAAAACACAAGCAACCACAAAAATATAAACTTTTTTGTCAGTCAAATATCTTGGGGTAATGTATTTTCCTGCAGTGAAGACACTTCTTACGTTGAAGGCAATAGCACACAACACAGACATCTTGCAGTACTGATTGCAGTCGGTAGCTAGAATCACAGAAGACAAGTCCAGAAAAGATTTTGACACATTATGTGGCTTTTTCTCTATTCAAAGACAAGAGCAGATACACCTTAACTATTACTGACAGTTGTTTTTTCTGACTCATCTTTCCAAAGCTACAGAGATGAAACTTTGATGGCTTTCTGAGACAATCTGTTCTAGTATATTGTTGTCTCCTGCACTTAGGTTCCTCCCAAATTCTTCTGGTTTTACTAGACCATTTCAAAGCAGTTCATGTCATTTAAACTAGACTAATATGACTGAGTCCTTTTTTTTCACACAAGACATTCCCTCTGACTACAAAATATTCCTCACTCTTGAACCCAAGTGTCATTTAAACTGCGGAGGAGAGATGTATCCAAGGTAGGTCCAATACCACCAATAGAGTCTGAAACAAGAATTCATCAGCAGGGATTTAGGTAACCCATGTAGATTCCCAGGACCACAGAAGAGCTTATACAGCTCATACCCTTCAACACCCACTGTTGTTGTCCTCCTGCAGTGCAGTCGTAAAATCACAACTGTGTATCAAGATATTCGTCTGATCCTTCCATTTCTATGGTGAATATGCAACAACTGTGACCAAGGGATAAACTGTGTGTCTTGGATTAATGGACTTAAGCTGAAACTGGCACATCTTCTTCAACAGTTTAGCACATTGACCTAGGCAGTGACCAACCTCACCTGCAAGACTGGGTCCACCCAGCTGAGACCAGGGTCTGCTTGTGTGTTAAATGCTTCTCTCTGAACACTCTCTTCTCCAAAGGTGGCCTGACCTTGGGGGAGGTAGGCAGTGCAGAGAGGAGTTTCTCACACAGCTAACAAAGTTCTCAGCTAAAAGACAGCTAGAAGTAATAAATCTTCCAGCTGGCTCTATGGCCTCTTAGAAGAAAGGAAGAGCTCTCTTGCAATTAGTCTCTGGTGTCAGCCAGAAAGTAACAGGTCATTTGCTGGAAGAGGGCTGAAAGCACCTTCTGTAACCACTTCTCAGTTGCAGCTCACTGTTTCAACCGTACTCCATATCAGACATGAATGAGAGATGACCTTATTTATGACTTTCACAGTCCTCTTACCATAGCGGTGGCCACAGCAATTTGCCTTAAATATTTGGGTATATGGTGAGCTGGGACATGGGCTTGGACTCTAGGAAAGGATCAGAGAGATTTCTAGCTTAATATAAATCATCATAGCTTATGGCATCGTCACGCTGTTCCAGGAAGCCTGAACTTCTCCTTCTGCCTTTAGTTTTCCCTTTTCTTTCTTTCATACTGTGCACACATTCAATCTTATCTCTTTAAATCTTTCATTTCATCATCTTTTTTCTTCTTCAGAGGGTAAATCTATGCAAAGGTCTTAACATAAATTCCTGTTCTCTGGACTGAACCCCTCTTTACAGCTTTACACACCCCACAGAATTAGATTTATTTATTTCAGTAGGTTTATCATCTGAAGCTAAGATTTTCCAGTTAAGATTCAGCTCTCAGGAGAAAAAATTGCAGCGTGAGCCATTATATATATCCAGGCAATGACTCTCAGCTGCCAGAAAACTGCAGGCCAATGGGACACTGCTGTAATCTCTGATTCCAACTGGTCCATGCATTTCCAGTGGCCATGTGTACAGAGACTCAGAACTGTTCATTAAGTTTGTTGTGAAATCAAGTGTTTAATATCTGTAATTCCAAAGGATAAATAGGAAGTTAAATTGTGTGAAACTAGTTTTGAACTAGTGCAGTTTCAGAGAAACAGCAGCATCACATATCTCCAAAGAACTCACATTTTAATGTAGCACAATGAGTTCAAAACTGTTTCTACTGTTTTGGGCTGATGAGGGCTTTCAATTGCTGTTGTTGATTTGCTTTTTAGTGAAAGGCTTCACTGCACATTTTAAGAAAGAAACTGCTGAAAAAAAGGTGTCCATGAGTAGAAGCATTTCTTTTACTTATAGGTTATCAACCACAACCATATTATTTAAAATGACTTGTCAGCAAGAAGGTTGATTTTGTTTCTTTTCATACACCTCTCTTGCATTCTTACTTTATAATAATGCAAGTACAAAACCATGTTGGAAATGCATATGTCTTTAATAATAGTTTTTTTGTTATTACGGTTTCTTCTGTATATTTTGGTACAAATTAAATGGTTCACGGATTAAAATCTATTTGAAATAGTGACTGTACTTTCTGGGTTTTCTATGCAGCTGGTGGTATAGTAATATCTCTCTCATCCCTGACACGGTGCCAGTACCCTGGAAGCACCACCGCCACTGATTGTCCCTGACCAGTCCCTTCGGGCATCCCCCACTCTACCCATGGCTCAGGATCCCAAGTCATCCCCTCAGGGCCATCAGCCCCTGCCCCAGCGATGCTGTGGCAGGGCTGGTGTCCAGCTCCCCACAGCCTTGCCCTGCCCATTTCTGGGTCCCACTGAACCAGGCTGATGTCCCCATCTCCAGGGAGGTGCTGATGCCCAGGGTAGGAGCTGCCCTTGATTGGCCTTGGCTGTCTGGTTCCTGTCTGGAGCAGTGTGTCAGGCCCTGGTTACATCAATAATTTGGTGTAAAAGGCTACTGTTGGTCTCTGATACATTTTCTTCTACCTGAGTGGAAGTAAAAGTAGTCAGCCCAGGACAGGCTTCTTGGCTTAGGAAGCTAGGAGATAAGTGCTTTGGTGTCAGAAACAGGCTGTCAAGCAGCAGGCTGCAGCAAACAGATGTTTTCTGTGCTCTACAGAATTTCAAATGAGTAGAATTTGTGGGATTTTCAGGTATGCTGATGCTGCTGGGCTAAGATGTAGATTATAAGAAATTATAAAGCATTTTGAACAGTTTTACAAAGGAAAATTACAGAGATGTTAATACAGATGAAATGTATAAGTTTCTTTGGAATTTTTTTAAAATTTTCCACTTGAAAATTATCATCTTTCCACAGTAATTTAGGACAACAGTATAGTTTTCTACTCTCTCAGTTGAACATTTAAAAAAAATATGCTGAAAACTTGAGTCTTTGTTTCTTAAATGTACTTATGTAGATGCCTTGAAGGCTGAAAGAACAATACTTGAGAATGCTGTCTGAAATAGACAGTAAGGAATATGCCATTGCGAGCATGCAAAAAGATCCACTCCATTCCATTCTAGGTGGAATTAATATGTGCCTGCTGTTAGGAAAAAAGGGGCAGGAGGTGGGGTGAATGAGTTTCACACCATGCCCTGCTTACATAGCAAATTAGAACTTGTTAAGCTGTTGCTTAGTCAATTGTTACTTTCATAAAATGACTTTGTTGAAGGAGGATTCTGAAACTTCAGTAGGACATGGTAAGAATGGATTGTGGCTTTTTCACTGGTTTAATGGTTTTTACCTTGTGGATAGCTAGAAAACTTGCAGTATCCCAGTCAACTCTCTGATGTTAAACTTCCTCGCATGGGACAGGTCTGTGCTGTGCAACGTAGCACAGCAGAGCAGTTTTAGCAGCAAGGTAGCATGCATATTGCACTCTGGAAAAGAACAGAGGAAAATCAATAAATAATGTCGTTGTCTCCAGTTAGCACAGGGGTTAGGAAAAATACACTTTTCCCTTCCATTCCTCTTCACTTTTTTTTCTGTTGATCTGTGAAACAAAAGATCTAATAAAAAAGCAAATCTACATTTGTTATAAACCAGTGGTGGACTCAAGATCTCTGCCTTTTGGTCTGTGGTGGTTTGTATAAGAAAAGCTCAGACAATGGGTGTTCTCACAGAGTCAATCATGAAGAGAAGTATACAGCAGCAAGAGCTCTGAAAGGAATATGGAGCCAAGTGGTTGCATTATCTTGTGTTTTATTAATCATAAACTACAGCAAAAACATTAAAGAAATTTTTAAGACTGTGCTCTGGGAACTTTCAGAATACAATTTCTTTTCAACAGTTTTTGCCCTGCATTTTGCTGCCAGCCTCAACATGATCCCATCTAAGTTACAAACCACAAGAACTGTGATTAAATTGTGATATACTCCTCTGAGATATTTTTTTCCCAAAATAATAAAGATAGTTCGACAGCATAGTTTTTTTTCTAACAGTCTCTTTGTTCTCCATTGCCACACTAGATAATTGTACAGTTGTATACCATGAAATAGAAGCAACTTTCCTATGATCATTGTATAATGTAGTAGATGTTAATAAATAGTACTAAAACAGACTAACACATTTTAAGGCCAGAAGGAAGTGGTCTGATTGTTTAATCTGAACTCCTATTTAAAACATATCATGTAGTCCCCAATTTGCCACAGCAGAGCTCTAATTCCTTTACTGTCCACTCAATAACTGAACAAATAACTAACTTTTTTGGTTTCTTTATTGAGAAAAAGGTGGAGGTATGGAAAATTACTTTGATATTGGCTGTTTTTCTTATTCTGTAAACAGCACATGGCCATGCAGTGTCCAGTACAGCAATATGGAAGTGTTTTCTTGGCAACAACAAGAAAGTAAAGCAGAAGATGTCCAAAGGAACATAAGCGGAAGGCTGGTTGCTGATGGGCAAGATAAGTCTCCCCACCGAACTAGCCTACTTTGTCATTCCAACTGTTCAAAACCTGACATTTTCCAAAATGTAATTAATATTCACTTTGAAGATGCTTTTAATGAGCTATGGATGCTATGTTAGTCTCTAACAGCTTTCCAGTTGTAAGTAATGATTCATTCCGAGAGTAACAAATTCAGCTTTGGAATGTCCCATCATACTGCCCAGTCTTGCTATGCTCCTGCCAGCAAAACTCAACGTCTGCAGTGGTCAACCAAGCCATGTGGCACTAGTACCATGTAGTCTCTTGGTATTAAACTGGCATCTAGCCCCCTTATTTCAATATTCCTCATTTCATGTTGCTATTAAGGTAGACTATTATTCCACTATTATACAGCACCAAAGAACTGCTCAGTCCAGCCATTAGTATGCATAGCTAATTGTCCTACTTCATGCATTTTCAAGTGTCAGGGAACGAAAAAAGGCATTAAGGATTTGACTCCATTTGTGTCCCATATGTACAAATGTGTTCAGTTTATGGCCCTGGAGAGAGACTTTCCAGCTTCCAGAAGTGCATACACAGCCTGGAATGTGAAAATCTGGTTATTTTCTTTCTCTTATATTTTATATCTTTTATAATAAAGATTGTACAGTCGCATAGCTGGCATTTTTACTAGTGACTCATAAAGAAGAATAGAATCCAACTTTCTTGTCCTTAACTGTCTTGGCTCTGATACTGTAGTAAACAGAAAGCACTTATTGTCAGACAAGTATGTAGATAGGATAGAGGGGGCCACAGATCACTTCAGGGGAAGAAAAAAAAAAACCCCATACATTTTTTCTTTCCCCTAAATAATCTCCTCATCTGTTTGTCTGGATCCATATCAATTCTGTTTGAAACTGATTAACAGGTTCCTTCACTTAGGGGAAGTGAAGAAAGTAGTGGCTCCAGAGAAAGACAGGTGAGTGAAGGGAAAATACCAGTACAGAACTTTAATTTCTTTGGGAAAGCAAGACAGAATATATTTCATATTCTAGCATATTGTAAGTCTCTTCAGGCCCTAACCGGTATCTCCATCTTGCTGCATTAGGTTGTGTTAGAGCATGGGGAGAGGGAAGCAGTTCCTTCTGTCTGCTTATGTCCTGCATGCTGACAAGAGGCACGTTCAGCTAGAAAATTTACGATGGGGCATGGTCCCATTGCTATAAGGCTTTGTTTTGTGTTTTCCCCTTAGAACATAGCCTCCAACGCAGTTGCAGCTATTAGCCTTGAAGAAAAACTAATTCAGGAGTTCCTAAAGTGTGTTTCAGGTAGAAGGTCAGAATAAACAATTAAATTATTCTTTACAGTTTTGAAATCTCTCAACTGAAAAATTGCATATAATCATGAGAAGATCTTTCTTATTCGCGAGTCCAGAGGAGAGCCACAAAATTGGTCAGAGGGCTGGAGCACCTCCCCTATGAGGACAGGCTGAGAGAGTTGGGGCTGTTCAGCCTGGAGAAGAGAAGGCTCCGAGGAGACTTAATAGGATCCTGACAGTACCTGAAGGGGGCTACAGGAGAGATGGGGAGGCACTCTGCATCAGGGAGTGTAGTGAGAGGACAAGGGGTAACATTAGGAAGAAATTTTTCACTGTGAAGGTGGTGAGACACTGGAGCAGGTTGCCCAGGGAAGCTGTGGATGCCCCATCCCTGGAGGTGTTCAAGGCCAGGCTGGATGAGGCTTTGAGCAACCTGGGCTAGTGGAGGGTGTCCCTGCCCATGGCAGGGGGGTTGGAACTCGATGATCTTTAAGGTCCTTTCCAACCCAAACCATTCTATGATTCTATGATTCCTCTGTTCTCAAATAAGTATTATCAGTTATGAAGGCTACATTTGTTAATTTTGTTTTCTCTTTTAAAAAGATTTGTATTCTTTTAAAAAGAATACAAGTCTTTGCTATTTTCTGTTTGTGCAGAATCATATTTGCGAACGATATGGTATCTACCACAGATGGTAGGTACTGTAGGCTTATAAATGCTCAGTATCAGAGTTTGGTCAAGTTGTGGTAAGAAAAGGCCCCATATATACAGTATGTCAGAACTAGTATGTTCAACAACGTTTTGGTCTGCAATTTACTTTGAGAACCTCAGTTAAGAGCACTGCACCCCTGCAGTCGCTGTAAATGGGTCTCTGTACAAGATGATGGTCCTCACAATTCTTGAGGGTATAGAAACCCCCACTATAACTTTTCTCCTTTGCTGTTTCTTCTGTTTCAAGTCAGTTCCCATTAATATTTCAGGAAATAAAACTTTTCTGAGAAAACACATCTGTATTGATAGACAATATGTAGAAAAAACCTACAACCACGTCTAGGTCATATACACATTTCATGGGGTAATTATAACAAACTTTTTCTCCCCTCCACAAAGGACTGAAACTTGCATATGTGCATCATAAAGTTTTAATGGTTATCTGTTCTAAATTTCTAGGTCTGTTAGTGAACTGGAAAACTTGATTGTTAGAATGTCTCTGCAATACTGTTTGTGCTTATATTCGGGTAGGGCTACATCCTATGTGAGGCAGCCCTTAAACAGGAATGAAACAGTCAAGCCCAAGATGTCCAACACAAAACCTAACTCCAGTGTTCTGCATGTGTGTTTTACTTTGACTCCCCTGTCCATTGCAATTCTACCTCTGCACACACCCTGAAATATCCAACATCTCAGCTCTGCCCCAGCCCTTTCAAGCACAGACAAACCAAGGGCTCAGCCATCCTCATTGCCTCACTGACTCACGTTTCCACCCATATTCTTAAACTTATTTACCATATCTGGACAGGATTGACAGAATTGGTTCAAACAGAAACTGTGGGTCCTTTCTTTCAAGAAACTGTTGACAGTAAAACAATGAATTTTGCATCCATTTTGCATCAGTATGAAGCACTACAATATTCTATTTTTTCCACATCGAACTCAATCCTTTTCCACACTGTACACCTACCTTAAGTTCCAGAAGAAAAGGTTGCACTTAATTTTTGCTGCTATTGGATGTAGAGTTAAAGTGATCCAAGACTTCAGACCAGCACTGACCCTGAAGTCACCTTTAATTTCCACAATGGATCCTGCCATTATAATGACAAGCACTTTGCTGCTTATGTGCTGAATTTTACTTTAGCACTTTCATGTCAGTTCTGCATTTTCTGTGACTTTCTGGACAGCATGCAATTCCTCCAAATCAGAAATATTCAGAAACAAATCATTTCAGTCTAAGAAACCTAAAAATATCTATAAAAATATCTCCAGAAATTTTAATAGCTAGACAAGAACAGTTGATCCTCATTGTCCTAGACTGCAGTATCTGTTGACACATCTTACATTTCCTGCATCGTGATTCCATCCCAGGAATTTCTCTCATGATAAAAACAATTTGCAAATATTTCAGCCCACTAAGCAAAGCATTAATTGTACTTCTGACATCACCTTATATTTCATTTTCTGCATTTACATTGGGTAATCTGTAGGAAGGTTAAACTGATGACTCCCTGCAATTCTTGATTTTAAATTCCAAAATATTGCTTTAACGTTTGTCCTAGTGGTAAAGAAGTAACAATTACAATCTCTCTCTGTTCCCACCCTGCCCATTTCACACTGTCCTATGGACTTGGATAAGGATGTGAGCCAGGCAAAAGACTTGCCTAGAAATAAGCTATTAACACGAGATGTGTTTTACAAATATAACCTAATTTAAGCAGTAGAGTATCATGTGCATGCTACATAATTAACTTGGGGATTTAACAGATCAAAGGTCAGAATCACAACAAAATTATCTGTTTTCTTTATATCACCACTTACGAGGTAGAAGGTGGGGGATATGTATTGTGAGCACCCTCTAGTTAAACTGTTTTGCTAGCACAAAACATTACTGCATGAGGCTGTAGCTTGTAATCAATCCCAGCTGGAAGCTCATATCAACATTACTGTTCTTCTTGCCAGTTCCCTGTTAATCCTTTAAAAGGGTAGGTAAAAACAGGGCTAGTGTCTTAGATTACATAGGTTGATTTATAGAACCCAGCTATTCAAACATTTTATTCCACACAGTTTATAGGCCAAATCATTTTATTTCTGAAATGTTTAATTGGTTAATTTAGACCATACAAAATAAATGACAAAAGGGTCCAGCGGAAATTCCACCCCCTAGTCTCATTTTGTTCCCATTTGTAATGTTGGGCCTCCCTCTATTCACTATGGCGATGCTTTGTTGGGCTGAGGAGTGAGCTTTTATATACATATGGAATTCTTAGAAATATTGTCATTGAGCCAGGTATTTCAAAACGTATGTTTTTCCAGCAACCTCAATCTATCGGATAGCATGTGTATCCACATTGCTTCTCCTCTTTTTGAGAGCTGACACAGGATGGATAGATGGCTCAAGTGCTGCACTGAGAGTGGCAGTAACATCCTCACATTTTCCAAGCCAGTCAGTTCCATTCCAAAAAGCCTATAAGAGACCGTCCCCTGGATGAAAACATGAACTGAAACTAGGAAAAAAACAATATAATCCTAGCCAGAAAACAGCTTAAAAATCTAGCTAGAGGTTTGAACTCTTTTTTTTTCTTTTTTTTTCTTTTTTTTTTTTTTTTTTTTTTTCCCCTGTCTTAAACCCTTCTCTTTCTCCTCCCTCATGTCCCATAGTCTTCAAAGTAGTTTGGATCCTTGGGGTCCAGTTGACTCATCATGAAGCCAAAGTTAGTTAGCAACCTGTCTGATGAAAAAGCCCTTTTCTTCTGAGAGTTACTGACAAAATCCACCCCCTCTTCACAGAAGAAGCTAGGACCATAGAGGTCCCACATATTGGTTTGTCTCTGGTTGAATTCCCAAATCACACTATTACTAACTGTGAATGTGCAGTTGTGGTTCTAAATGACAGGAAATGCAGCTGCCTTGGATCAGAAGAGATGGGAACACCTCACCTTGCATCCCCTCTCCCTGAACACTTTTGTTCCCATACATTGGTCCTGAGCTTGATTATCATGTATAGCCAGGAGTCAATCTTTTGGGTTAAAGAGCAGGCTATTCCAGCTCTGAGTACCTCCTAGGTACAGTAAAACTTTCTGAAAGATGTTGCCTATTTTGCTANAAGCTTTTTTCTAGCAGAGGTGAAAGATTAAAGCAGATCAAAGTTTGAGGTAAAGTTTGAATTCCATAAAGCAGATTTCAGTCCTTTAGCCAGTAGAGGAAACTCTTCCTTGATAGTCACAACAGATAGCCAGAGCCTTGCGGAAAGAACTTTGAGAGTTTTTTGATTCAAATCTCTAGTGGATTTCCTAGTGGAAAGAAACTTAATTATATTAGAGTCAAATGTGATACACTATCTACTTCATTGATTTTTTTTATTTTTAATTTTTTTGAAAACCACTACATCATATCAGAATCTAATGCATTTTNTTTTTTTTTTCCCCTGTCTTAAACCCTTCTCTTTCTCCTCCCTCATGTCCCATAGTCTTCAAAGTAGTTTGGATCCTTGGGGTCCAGTTGACTCATCATGAAGCCAAAGTTAGTTAGCAACCTGTCTGATGAAAAAGCCCTTTTCTTCTGAGAGTTACTGACAAAATCCACCCCCTCTTCACAGAAGAAGCTAGGACCATAGAGGTCCCACATATTGGTTTGTCTCTGGTTGAATTCCCAAATCACACTATTACTAACTGTGAATGTGCAGTTGTGGTTCTAAATGACAGGAAATGCAGCTGCCTTGGATCAGAAGAGATGGGAACACCTCACCTTGCATCCCCTCTCCCTGAACACTTTTGTTCCCATACATTGGTCCTGAGCTTGATTATCATGTATAGCCAGGAGTCAATCTTTTGGGTTAAAGAGCAGGCTATTCCAGCTCTGAGTACCTCCTAGGTACAGTAAAACTTTCTGAAAGATGTTGCCTATTTTGCTAAGTTCTTCAGAAAAAAAATGCTGCCTTAAATGAGGGCAAAACCAGAAAAATCAACAAAAATCACTGAACACAGAAAGCACTTCTAGTCTTAAGGTGGTTGCTTTGGAAAAATGCTACAGCTAATGGGGTGCAGTTTCAGAATGCTAGTTGTACCAAACTGCCTTTATGCACAGTTAAGGGCAATGTTTCTTTTATGCCTCCTACTTATTTCCAATCTATAGCGAGCTGTAGTTCAAACAGTGATTCTGGTTGGTGTTTTTCTTTTTTTTTTTTTTTTTTCTAAGTTTTTTTTTTAGCAGAGGTGAAAGTTTAAAGCAGATCAAAGTTTGAGGTAAAGTTTGAATTCCATAAAGCAGATTTCAGTCCTTTAGCCAGTAGAGGAAACTCTTCCTTGATAGTCACAACAGATAGCCAGAGCCTTGCGGAAAGAACTTTGAGAGTTTTTTGATTCAAATCTCTAGTGGATTTCCTAGTGGAAAGAAACTTAATTATATTAGAGTCAAATGTGATACACTATCTACTTCATTGATTTTTTTTATTTTTAATTTTTTTGAAAACCACTACATCATATCAGAATCTAATGCATTTTAGCTAAGCAGCTTTCCTGCCATAGAATAACGGAATAAAAACCTAATTACTTTAAACCCATAGTCAGTACTACACTGAATTTCAACTCTTGAACTTTTACACATCTCACTGACATTTGAGTTCCTATTATATCTTTGACCTTAATCTTACACCTAGTTTGTTCTTCTAAACTTGTAACAACAGGTCCGGGGAGGTGGAGAGTTTTCTTCCATTTATAGCAAATCCTGTTATGGGGGTTTCTTTAACAGAATTTAAGTCATCATTTTGTATAGAGTGACATTTCCTTTTCTGCATTCACATTGTTTGCCTTAAGAAAGTCTTTTGTTTCATTATTAATCTCTCAGTTGGCTTTTAACTTTATCAGACAGCACCTCAGAGCTCTGAGCCATTTTTTTTTGTGAGTTAAATGAACATTTATTACTGAAATTTCACACAAAACCAAAACTCAAATAAGACATGGTGCTCTAAGTGTAGAAAAAAAAAAAAAGAAAGAAAGAATAGTCACTTTAGCCCATACTATTTATCAATGGATGTCAAATTTACAGTGACCATGACTGCCATTTATTTGGAATACACATGAGGCTCCCATACTTATGTCAGAATTTCTTGGATAGAGATAGGTGCACATGCACAAAGTATTGTATCATCTGATGCGTTTGGGGTTTATTCAACACACTGGGCATTGCTTTATGGGGAGCCTGTGTTTGTTCTCTGCATCCAAATACATTCCATATGCATCAGACAGGTAAGCTACACAGTGATGTGTAATGATTCCAATACACCCAGAATATGCAGTTTTGTTACACGGGCACCGTGTATCTGAACAGCAAATGAACCGTAGGCACCTACTTGTCCTGGATGTCTTCCAATCACTGCAAGTCCATCAGAGCTGACTTTAGGATGTGCTGTGATCTACTGCCCCAGGATTTATAGCCAGTACCCTGACTGGGTTGTTGTGTTACACCAGGAATTTCCTAGAAAAATAATGGAAGTTCTCTTTTCTGCTTGGATAAAATTCATAGATGGGAAATGATGTTTAGAGAAATGACATAGCCCTAGTAACAATATATTCCAAATCACAGGATTTCCTAAAATCTGCTCCTAACTGATTAGAACTGATTTAAACAATTGGTTCTGTCTATAACAAATAGAGTAAAGGAGCTCTGCCATACTTAGAGATAGAATCTGAAGTCTGTGCTTAGATATTTAATAATTTGTCATTTATGGTTTGTGGTTTTTGTTTGTTTGGGGTTTTTTTGTAATTTTTTTTAAAACTTATATTGTTTAAGAGGTCTCCAAATGACTATTAAGATAATTTATTTAAGAGAAGGTACTGTGCGATACCTCCTAACCACATCCTCTGTCCTGAGACAAGTAGTATTTGTGAGGGTCACTCTAACAAGCAGTTGCATTTTTGAAGAGAGGGGTATAGTACCTGTTTTAAAGACTTGCCTCCAAGTGTTATCATGGAAGCAGAAAGCTGAAATGGCCAAAAGGTAAAAATGCCACCAGTGTCCATGTAATCAGAATTAAAAATATTTTTTTAGATATCTCCACAGGCAATAGATTCCTAATCTGTGGATATGAATTATTGAAAGCAATATAAAGAAAATAAAATATTTCTAGAACTAGTTGTTGGACTGTTTTCTCTGTAGGTGGGCAGATAATAATGCTGATACATTCCAGCATCCTTTTTCTTTGTTCTGTACTTCATGAGTCTTGCAATATAAAGAAGTATAAAATATAAAGTATAAGGACTTCATACAGTAGAATTACTAAGCATAAGGAACCAGCGAGTCCTCTTTTGTCCTCAGCATGTACTGACCTTATCCAGTCCCTGATCTTTATTAAAATTAGATTCTAGAAAAGATCTTAGATAGAGTTGTGACCCTGTGAAGACAAATTGGCTTGTACCCTATTAAGAAGTGGACTATTACATTCATTTTAATGTAAGGAAGGGGCTCAGGGACTCAAGGATGAGTCCTGTGATAACATAATCCTATCATGTTAAGACATGGTTTCAGACAAATTTTAAAACTTCAAAGAGTAATTTGCAAAACATACATCCTCACAAAATAGGTGCTTCTTGATTTTTGAAAGGATAGTGCTACCTTACTTGCAATGGACACTTTCTCCTCAGACTATCTACTACAAGCAAGTAAAGTTTTCTGTTTGTTAAATGTGTTACATCTTAATGTTTTTATGCAGATTTGAAAGCAGATAAACTGTGATTTGGGAATACTCATTTAGGAAATACAGGTTTCACAGGACCAATAGTTCTTACTTCACTCCTAACTGGAGTTTTTTAATAAATCTTTCATGTGGACTTAGTACTCTTACCAATATAAACATAACTAATGTAAACATAATGAACTAAACTTTCACCTTCCAAAACACCTTCATTTTTATTTTGTGAGTGTTACTTCAGTTTGTCTGAGAATAAAATTTGGCCCCTGTATTTGGATGGAAAAGTGGCTGAAAGATCCATAAAATAAATCTTCTACAAAATGTTCTCAAAAGTCAAACACTTTCAAGATGTGATAGGCACTTGTATGTCAAAGTTTATTCATTTTATGGGGTTGTTCTGAAGGCTGGATATGTTGCTTATGCAATCTCTCAGAAATCTTGGAAAGGGTCTTTTTAAAAGCTGAAAATACAAGTTTTTGCATACAAAGAATTCTAAGTCCTTAATATAAAAACATCAATGTTTACTTTGAATCACGAGCTCATAGGAAGGGTGGATTTCGGCTGTTTGCAGTGCCTCAGCTAAAATTTCTTTTTGGGTGAGGTGTCCACATGCTCTATAGTACTCAAAAAGAGAGTGCTTTACTTTAAGCAATACTTTTTTCAGGAGCATTTGTTTGCCATATTGTCAGTCATCCGTGGCATCATGTGTCAGCTTCACAACAAATATGTTTTCTTAAAGCCACAGTCCTTATTAGCGCTGGACAAAAGAAGACTGACTCTACCTCACAAACAATGTAAAAATTCTAAGGGCATGATTTTTCTACAGGAGACAGAACTGAGTCTTTTGCATGGGTTTGATGAATCAGCCTAAGAACAGTCAATAAGTTAGAGCAAGTGCTTGAATTTTTGTTTATCATAGAACACTCTTCACATTGGTACCTAGGCTAATAGTCACATCAGTAATAATCACAACTCTCTATCTTGATCAATCTTCCCAATACAATCTCATCAAAATGTTTTGGGTTGAGTTGAAATGGTATTTTAGCAGCAGGGCAATAAAAAGGAGAAAAAATATTGTTTAATACTTTTTGTTGTTCTCTGTCCCTTGCTCCTTTGGTGGAAAAAAGTATGAAGTAGTGTATTGCAATAGCTAGATACAAAAAAGAGTGGAGTGATTCCACTGGAGATTATTTTAGAGAGGAATGAATGTCAGCGAATTTCACATTATCAGCAGGTTTACAATGGCATACTGTCATGAACAGAGGAAAAACAGTCAAGAATATAACAAAAATAAACCTTTGAATTCCTTTTCATGGTTCTACAGAATTTAAATTTATATCAAATTCATTTCTGTAATACAATTTGGTTGTACAACTCAACAAGTGTGCAGTTCTGTAGGTAATTGAACAAATACGTGCCATTCCCTTGCACTTTTGGATTTTTATTCTCTGGGCTCCAACAATGACTAAAGCTTTCTGTTGTATTGCTCAGTGAAACATGCAGGAACTTAATATCCTTGAGAGAACTATCCCTCTGTACAATTTGGTTGCGATTAGTAACACATTCAAAAGCTATGAGGGAGAGACTGACCAGGAGACAGGCAGATTCGCTTTCATGCTACCTCCTTTCCCACAGAAAAAATATCCTCTTTAGTTTTGGAAACTGCAGTGATATTACTTAACCGCACCTTGTCACAGAAATTTCTGGGTTTTTACTTTAATCTTGTTAAATTCCCTATAAGTTTTCTGTTAGGGAGTTTTTAAACATTTTTATATTTTCAAAGCAAACTCTAGATATCTTTTAATTTTTATAAGTCTTAGACAATATGCATACAAGTTATTGTCATTACTCCTTTTTTACATATTTAAGAGAGAGAGATTGAGAGGACAACATTAAAGGACTGGTTGCATAAAGGCAGAAGACTACATACAGGCTGAGACTTCATTACGGATACCTGTTGGCATCAGTCTGCCTTATGTTCCTCAGCACTCCTTGGAAACAGACCTCTGAAACGTATACAGCTTTATCTTGACAAGCACCGGAGATATGCAGATATAGTCCTACATGGTCACAGGCTGCAACATCCCACCAAACTAATTTATTTTCAGGGGATAAATTGTATAGAGGTTGCAGGTCTCCTCTCCTTCCTGTTTATATACAAACCAAGTCTGAGCACCAGCGAGAAAGAGTAATGTCCATGCCATGCTGTTGGCAGAACTTCTGCTTCTTGTCTAAGTTTTCCATGAGAACATAAAATATTATGCTGAAAACTCTCACTGTTTGTGCAAATCTGTTGTTTCACATATTATAATGGATTCGAACCGCCATCTTTAATGGCATAAGAACCATTCACTTGCAAATTATTCATGATATTTTGCACAGCTGGAAGAAATTTGCCTTTTTGACATCATGAAATGTTGAGTGGTCATGAAATGACCATGGATGTGTGACATGGCAACAACCAGCCATTCTCTGGGGGACATGATTTGCTAATATCATTTGAAATTTCCTGATTCCATATTGGAATTTCCATCTTGAAAGTATTTGTCTCTCACACGCTATTCTCAGAATAGCAAGATACAGGTTTAAAACAAATATTCTGTTTCAATAACCACAGCACAGACTCAAAATTCTGGCTGTTGCATGCATGGACTTTGCTGATTTTATTGCTACCCATGTCACTATAAAAATGTGATAACATCCTTAACTGTTCAGTCCAAGGCGGGTTGTGTGGGGTTGTTACCATTGTCAGAACATGGGAACAATTAAGTCTTGTGGAAGCACAAAGGAGGAAAGCAAGCCACTGCTGCTGCCACTTGGAGGAAAACAGACTTGTCATTTACTGTAGAAAACCAATGATTAGACTACAATAGCATCAGCAGCTTAGTGATTTGCTTAATTTTTTTAGCAAGCAGAACTCAGCACGTGGACAATGAATTTTCCACTTAATCATCATCACAGAGAGGATGTTCAGCTTGACAGGGCAAAGGCACCTCTCCAAGGAATTACAGGTTTTAATCTTAAGAATGTGCGACGGGTGCTAATTTCCTATTTAAGACATTCAGTATCTGAGTTTCAAAGCACAAAGCTAAGGCTTCAGTATGCATTTGTTTCTTCACAAATTAATACGAAAATTCTTTTACATTTAAAAAAAACAACATGAAATCACTTTTAAGACTTAAATTATGTAAGTGTATGTTGCAGACTCTAGTTTCACTTCCTTCTTGTGAAATGATAGACGTTTTATGAAGTTTTGTATTTCTTAGCCAAACATTTTAATTGTGCTAGAGACAGGCTACCTCTGTGACTGAAAGGCTCATCGGCCTGCCAAAATCTTTTGTATAAGTGATCCTTTTTAAGTGAAAATTATTCACCTCCACATATGATTTAATGAACATGTTGTTATCTACCTGTATTGTTACCATTTAATAATATCATCCTGGGACCTCTCCTCCTGATTGGTTCTTTTGTTACCAATTAGACAAAAGGGTGCCTTCTGTCTTATGGATCCTTAAATGAATGATCTGATGAAAAAGGGCTGTTCATATGCGTAACAGTTGACACCAGTTGCTGTAACTAGTCTCATCTAGAATCACATGCAGGCCCTGTTATTTCAAATTGCAATTGCCAAGAAAAAAAAAAAGAATTTTGTTTTTGCTGATCTGACAGCTGAAAAGACTAGATATACTAAACAGAATATATCTTATTTAAGGCATTTCAGTTCATGATGAGCAAATACTACGACATCTCTGCAAGAGTAGCCAGAACAACATCAAGAATATGTTGCTTTGGATCTTAGAAGTATGTCAAGGTCCACCTCTGATTTCTGAAAATGCATGACTGTTCATTTCAGTCTTTTTCATACAAACATTTTATAGTTATCAAAAACATTTCATTATCAAAAGCATAACAAACACACCAGTTACTGAACTTGTATCACCCTGGTGAAGCAGGAAAATATTATTCTCTAATTTTAGCGATTTGGACTTTTCCAAGATCATATAGTTAAACTGCTAGAGAAATATCAGGAGCATGTTTCTTGATCGCATCCATTTTCTGCCAGGCACTTCGGGACATTGAATAGGACACTTCTGAAACATGAAATTTTTGCTAATGCTATAACATATAAGTGACTGCTGGAAAATGGTCTTCACCGTTCCCATCTATCCTTTGATGTATTACATTGCAGTACTGTTCCCTATGGTACGTTTTCAGGCACTTTGTCTTCTTTAAGGAGATTATTCATTTGGTGGAATAATTTTCAGGTTATTTTATTCCTGCATTGCCATTTTAGTAATTTTGGAAAGGATCTTTATAAATCACCTGCATTCCTTCAGAGGAGATTATTGCATAATCCACTAGAATTTGCTGTTCAGAATTGCATATGGACATTCAGACCACACATCCCTTGCTTACTTTTAACCCAATTATTGTTGCTTATGAAGCCTAAAAAACTCTTGTTCCTCTCTGTTTTCCTGTGTTTCATTTTGATGAATAAGCTTGTCATATCTTTCTCTGGCTATCCTCTACAGAATTTATTTAATTTCTCTTATTTCCCTCTCTTCCCTTATATTTCAGTATGCTTTAATTTTCTTCACTTTGTTGTCACATTTTTCCATGCCCAATATTAGTGAAAAGTTGTATTTTAGCTTTAATTTCATAAGAACCTGAAGGTAAAAATTCAAACTTTTTTCTGTCTTGAGGACACCTTGAGGTGTTGGGAGAAGTTGATTGTTTCGTGTATGTTTTTGTACAATGCCTTAGACTATGTTCATTTATCATTGCCATTTTATATGTGAATTTTGCCATGGATTGTTGTGCGCATTGCCCTTCTTCTGTTCCCCAAATACCTCATACTGAAGTGACTAGAACATGTTCCTGAGATGCAAGTGCTATGAGTCAAACCCTCCATCTGGTCAAGAAGAGTTTACAACCCAAATCTCCTTTTTCCAGTGGTCTCTAGCTATTCAGTTATTGCAGGAAATAAATGGGTCACTGCTCCACCTCTGTAAAAAGGCTCTTCTGGGTCTACTGCAGTTTGAAGATTGCTATGCTTCTAATGCGGTTCATAGCTGTGACTGAATGACCCAGATTTCCAAACAGAGATATTTGGCTAGTAGCTGTTTCCACAAATTTATTTAGCTGTCAGTATTCACTGTGTTACTGGTACTGATAATTGTACATGTCAGCTGACACTGCTGAGCTAAAATACAAAGCCTATCAGAATATTTTGGAGTAATTTTCATTCTGAAATATTTTTTATTTCCGTTAAATCATGAATAAGTCTAATCTCCAGGACACAGAGCATTTCATCTCAGGAGGCTGCTGATTCTTTAATTCAGGGTTTTATTCTCTCTGACAGATAGCTGCATGCAGTGTTCAGAGACCTTTCTAAACCTTTTCTGTAAGTCACCATTTACCCAGAACTCTGCAGCTAAAATGATAAATCCCATGCCAGCAAATCTGTAATAACACACTGTAGGTCTTTGGGGTTGAACCCATTATATCAGAACAACAATTTTTGTAGTCTAAAAGTCTCTTTCACATAACTGTACGCATATTCGCCTCTGATTACTTATGAAGACGCAAAACTAAAGTTGGAATTTATGTAGCTATGCAAGGTGTGGCTTGCATTTAGCAATCACAGAGGTGAGATGTAAGATCATAGAAATACAGCTTTCTTGGTGTTGATTGGTAAAAGGCAGGAAAGCATATTAAGTCTATAGAGTTTAGTTACCTAAAGGTATGTTAGAAGTGGTACACAAACACTTCAATTAAATTATCTTCTGAGACAACCCAATAGATATCAAACAGAAATATGGATGTTCTTGCTTTTTTTTTGTCCAGACAAGGACGAATCTAATTTCCTTTTGTCACCAGAATGGTCTGGATAACAGCACTGTCTCTCTGTGGAGCTAAGACAACACTGCACTGCCGTGCAGAAGAATTAGAGAACAGTCAAATTTGAAATGTCATTACCAGCCAATAGAAACAATATCCCTTTGCTTTCTAAACTGTCTGATTTCCCATTTAAAAATTTATATTGAATATACTTGATTATGCTGACCTTTGTAATGAATGTGTAATGCATGCTGTAAGCAGATCAGAAAGAAAAGAAAATGAAATGTCAATAGAATGTAAAAAATATGGATGAAATTAGTTTAATTAAAGTGTATTTCCTACAGGATTATATTATACTCACAGTAATACTAAAAGAGTTCACCATGATTAATGTTATTAAAATGTGTGCCAAACGAAATAATGATTGTTCTTCTTTCATAGGAAAATAGTTTCCACTTACAGTGCAGTAAGACAGAATATTTCAGTTTTGCCATGTAGGCACATTAACATATGTAAATAAATTAATCAGATGCTATGACACAAATAACATTTTCTAAAGGTGATTTAATCTTATTTGACTCCATCTCTGACCCTCTCTTTTCTTCTGCCTCAACTTCTTTCTTTGCATAGGAACTCTCAGTCTTTTTCCAAGACATACAGGATTAAAAAACTGTTTGTTCTCTCTTCAGTTTATGTTCTTGCCCTGCGCTCTTGTCCCTGCGCTCTTGTTACAGATACAGGAGTTTCTGTGTCTCTCTCTCTTTTTTTTTTTAATCCCTCCCAATTTCTGACCTATTTCAACGGTCCAGTAGTCTTTCCATCTTTTACCACTTACAATGTCCCTTTGGAACTCATCTTGCCTTTCCCCTATTGCAAAACTAAATATTCTAGTCAAGCCAAGGTTTTGAGAAAAATTCTTGTTTCCTACTCCTTCTATCACTTTGTTTCTTTTTGTCCCTGATTTATTACATGGGAAGTTTGCAAACACTGTTAGATGTCCACTTGCTTACTGTATTCTGATTCCTCATCAACACAAATTCATCCAGTGCAGTCCCTTGAGTCTCCTCATAACTAAGAAGTAATAATTTTTAGCAAAATTTTAGAGCAAGTACTGCACTTTCATTTTCCAGGCCTGTCAGCTACATAGAACACTGTCACCAATGCTATTTTTCTTGAAATACTAGTTTTAAAATTTTTCGTATGTTTTTATTATATCTGCTATATTTTTGTTTCTCCTTAACTTTCTTCATGTAACCCTGAGATATTGTCTCTCATTCTCTTGCCCTCTTTCATGTCACTGAGGAAACAAATGCTAGAAGCATCACTATTCTGTTGTTTCACAGATCTGCACTTGTACACTAAAATTCTCTCTTTTAGCAGAACTAAAATCTCACTCAGAGTTTTTCCAGACTTCCTCCTCTGCTCCACTTTTTCTCCTCTAGCTTTTTGAATCAAGACTACACTCAAATAACTTGCCTAAATTACAGCCTTTACAGCCCATATATGAAGGTAAGACTTGTGTCTCCAAAGAGATGATATATTTTATTCTGAAACTAACAAATGCAGTTTTGGCACAACTTGCTATGTTCAAAATAATGCTGCTCTTGGATCATTACTTTGTTTCTATTTTACATCCTTCCATTTGCTGTTCCTTGAAACAGCTCAAGAAACAATATGCTTTCTTTGCATACAAAGCTGACCTCTGCTAATTCATCCTACCACTTCCCAGTATTAGGAGATTAGACTTGCCTTCAGTTCCTAAGTCTCACATTTTATTTCAGGCCTAATTTTTACACTAAGACTATTATAAATACTCCCTCACCACTTAATTATCCTCCTCAAATCCAACCTTAAAACCTTCATATATATGAAGATGTGTGACAACAGAATGAACAAAGTTGCATGAGAGCACTCACTGTCTACTGAAAATTGTGTATTATTTCCCTACACACTTTTGTATATATGTGCATACATGTTAACTGCTAGACAAAAGTTTGTGTTTAAGCCTTAAGCTCTTTGCATTAGAAAGCCTCTTTTTGTCTTTTATTTGTCCACCTTCTGTAAAAAAAATAAATATCATGGATCATAACTTAGTCATAGCTAATAAAGCAATACAAGTAAAATAGCATTTCTGAGTGCTTTGTTTTGCGTATATGTAGTTTGTCTGTAGAGCAATGAAAAGATAGATAGCTCAGTTATTTTGAATGAGTTCACCTCACCTAACTTCAGCTACATCTGCAGTAGATTTCTTTTATAGTCAATAGGGAAAATAGGCACTTCTAAAATGTGATTCACTTCCTCTTAATATGGATGTCAAAACTTGGTATATAGCAAGAACGAAATCCTACACTGCTAATGTTCAATTGGACTCTTGCCACCAGCTTCAGTAGGGCCAGAATTTATCCCCAAATATTCTAAGAGCTTTTTCAGATATGTATTCCAACCAACATGCCAAACTCAGCAAAGCACACCAAAAATTTTAAGCCAAACCCAGCAGAAGATCCAAAATCAATATGACTTTTCCAATATGCTAACTTCTAAAGTAGAAAACTTATAAATTTTCACTTACAACATGACATGAAGTAACAGTGACATGTTGAATAAATAATTGGCAATGATACAATTGCATATTTCAATCAGATACACGAATTTGTATCACTTCTGCAAAAGAATAGATACCAGTGAGCAACCAAGCTACTACTTAAAAATAAAATTAAGTGGTCATTACTAATCTAATCCTCATCAAATTAATTAATAAGAGTATATTTTAGAACAAGAATGACTAAAGCAAACCAACATTTTTAAGATCCAGTTATCCTCATTCATATTTTAAGAATTCTTGATCCTATTGAGAGGTTAGACTTAGCATGTGCTCTGGAGAAATGGACATTAAACAATGAAAATGATGAAAAACAATAAGAAAAAACCAAACTAATTTCCTCAACTTCTAATAACTCAGTCCAAGACAATTACTTTTAATAATTAGGATCAGTGAAGAAAAATTTCTTAGTAGAAAAGACAGAGGGTGGAAAAGTTATTAAAGTGCAGCAAATGCTAGTTTCCCATGTTAATTTCTTCCTCAGAAAATAATGAAGGAGAAACACCAGAACAATTTGTGAAATGGTATAATAATAATTAATAATCATCATCATCACCATCATCATCATCTTGTCACAATATCTTTGGACTGCTTCCTGTGAAACTCCACTTCAAATATAAAAACCACTTCCAAATAAACTGTTATCATCCCTAAATGAGGAGTAAAACTTGAAATGTGTTATCTGAGGTCAAAACATTTTTTTAATAATTTACAAATTTATACATGCTTTATTTCCTTCATAAACCTTATGCTTCTCAGGACAGGATCACAGAACTGTTTATGAAAATAGATAACAGATTGTACTGGTTTTGGCTGGGATAGAGTTATTTTTTTCACAATAACTAGTATGAGACTATGTTTTGGATTTGTGCTGAAAGCAGCATTGATACCACAGGGATGTTTGCATTATTGCTGAGCAATGCTTACACAGAGCCAAGGCCTTTCCTGCCTCTCCCAGCACCCCACCAGTGAGTGGGCTGGGGGTGCGCAATGAGCTGGGAGGGGTCACAGCTGGGAGAGCTGACCTCCACTGACCAAAAGTATATTCCATACCATATGGTGTCATGCTCAGCACATAAAGCTGGGGGAAGAAGGAGAAAGGGGAGGGGGTGACGTTTGGAGTGATGGCATTTGTCTTCCCAAGTAACCATTAAGCGTGGTGGAGCCCTGCTTTCCTGGAGACGGCTGAACACCTGCCTGCCGATTCGAAGCGGTTAATGAATTCCTTGTCTGCAGCACAGCACTTGCTTTACCTAGAATTGGGGTTATTCGGCCTGGAGAAAAGAAGGCTCTGAAGAGACCTAATAGCAGCCTTCAAGTACCTGAAGGAGCCTACAGGAGAGATGGGGAGGCACTCTGCATCAGGGAGTGTAGTGAGAGGACAAGGGATAACAGGCATAAGCTGAAAGAAGGCAGATTTACATTAGACATTAGGATGAAATTTTTCACTGTGAGGGTGGTGAGACACTGGAACAGGCTGCCCAGGGAAACTATGGATGTGTGGATGAACCCTGGAGGTGTTCAAGGCCAGACTGGATGAGGCTTTGAGCAACCTGGTCTAGTGGAGGGTGTCCCTGTCCGTGGCAGGGGGATTGGAACTTGATGATCTTTAAGGTCTTTTCCAACCCAAACCATTCTATGATTCTATGATTCTATGATTCTAATAAACTGTCCTTATTGCAATCCACAATTTGTCTCATCTTTACTCTTCCAAGTGTCTTCCTCATGCCATCAAGGAAGAGTGTGTAAGCGGCTGTGTGGGGCTGATTGCCTAACAGGGTTAAACCGTAACACACATCGAGATACAGATCTGCCACGATTTACCTATGTTGCAAGTATAAGATTCAATAATATTCATCTCTCTTCTTCTGCTTTACAGGGTTTAGATCAATGGGGAAGCAAAGAGGAAACCCATGGAGAGAATCTGTCAAATGCTCGTGTAGTAGGTGTCTTATATTTGTCTAAGAAATCAGGAAAATCTAAGGAGATATTTATACAAATGGGGGACACCAGTAATCAATTTAAAAGATCTTTCTTCAAAGTACCACCTTCTTTCACAAACACTAAAAGAAGCAAAGAAATCTGCCTAGAGTGTTGGAAACTTGCTGAACAAGAGAGATACTCATTAAATAACCCCAAACATAAAATATATTAAATCCCATTGACAAAGGCGGATGGGGAAATATTCAACAACTGGCGAAAGGATAAAACAAGTTCAAATGAGAACCATAAATCCCACAACGATCTAGTGGAAAAAAAAGGATGGGACCACAAGTCAACTAAATACTGATTCAACTCACAGGCTATCAGTTGGCACTCAGTGATATATGAAATCCCAAAGATTGCCAAAATCCAAACCAGTATAATACATTAAACTATAAAGGGGCCCTGCTGACCCATTCCGGAGTTTTCCTTATTTTTTAAATTATAGGCTGGCCTCTTAGACGTGCTTTGGCCAAGCTCTCAAGAGAAGGGATTGAAACCTTTTTTATTTGGAATCATCATTTGCTTGAAGTTCATACTTCTTTCTCCAAGGCCTAAGCAGGGGCTGTATGGTCAATGTGCAACAACAACACAGAGCAGAGTGGTCGTGTGCAGTGTTGCTTTCCAGATATTTTGAACCATGTTGTCTGTGAAAAAGAACTGTAAATCTGAACTGACTTGCAAGTTTAACCAGATTTGCAGCTGCTTTGCATTGTTGAAGTGACACAAAGAAGCAAAACTAGACCAAGAAGTCTGGCCTTGAGAGGGGATATTTGAAAGACATTGATTAAAACTTATACACACTGATTAAATTTGGAGGAAGCATGCTATTATACTTGCCTTAAACATCATCTGAAAACAAAGGCCTTTTTTTTTTCCGCCTAATGTGGAACAATTCCTGTAGAACAATTCCCAAAGTCTAGAAAACACCATTTAAGAGACTGAGGTTTTATTATCATGCCTATGTTTTTAATGTCTTTCAATTATGTCGAGAAACAGAAAGATCAAAATTCTGAGAAGTGGCAATTTGTGTAGTGTTTGTGGTCTCTCCATACCTTGAAATTCTGAAAATTGTAGAGAACAGTTTGAACTCTCAAGATTTATAGTCCAATTTCTAGGCTTTCCAGGCTAGATAACTATGATACAGACAAGCCCAAATTAATCCTCACTTCTGGACATCTGCAAACCACAGATCAAAATCAGTATCCATGGTCTGCTGTTCTGTGCTTTTGTAGTTTAGATGAATAATCTGAATCAAACATCCAGGGCATCAACAACAGGGAAAAATCAATCAGAAACATATGCCATTTTAAAGCTCTTCTTCCAGCTGCTTAGATGGAATATAGGGCTGACTTTCACAAATCCCTTAGGACTTCTGATCTACCCCAAAGAGCAGCAAGGAGAATGAACAATATAGAAATAACAGTGAAAGCTGTTCTCACTATCCTCTTAAACACCTGCACTTTAAAATAGTGTTTTCTTTAAGTGCTGACAAGTACTATCTATCCCTTGTGTCCACAAGGAATGGCATAGTTCTGTCCCACTTTTTTTTTTTTTAATTAGACTAAATGCTTTAATCTGAAACCTCAAAATGTATCTGCTTAAGTCTCAGAAGTGGAAAGAACAGAGTTAACATCTAGAAATGTTGTTTTATTGGAAATTCTAAGGGGGAACAGGTTTTTTTTTCAGGAAGTAAAATACAAAATTTTGAGCAGAGGCATAAGAAATCTTAATGTAGATGCTTATATATATATATATATATATTTGGCTTATACACTTTTTAAGATTAAGTTGAGCTGCGGAGACCTGATTCAGCTACAATTTCAGCTGTAATCTGTAGGTCACTATCTCCCTCACTGACAGTTTCTAATTTAAGTGCCTCATGGAAGTGCTTAAAGTTAAGTCACATTAATCCATATGATACAGCCTCACGTACAGGCTGTGCCACTGTGGGACAATGAGAAGTTTTAGGTTCAGCAAGCCTTGAATCTTCCTAGTGCCAAGAGTGCTGGGACACTACAAAGTCTTTAACCCAGGGCAGTCCCCTCAGAAAGTCCTGGACATCTGCCAGCAAAAGTAAACTGGAAAGAGACCACCCAGGTTTCCAAGAGAAGCCAGTTAGAGTCTTGTTGACATCAATACATGTCCATTAAACATGAGAAACTACTTTACTAGAATATGTCTGACCTATCCTGTGCAGTGCTGCCACACTACGCTTACGATTACTGAAGTGCTTTGGACTGCTACAGAATCACTGAATTTTATAAGAGCTCCTTGTAAGGAAGAATAACTAAAAAAAGTTTGACTTCATTGTATCCCCTAGACTTGAATGTTGTTTTCAGTATAACAAGGCTTATCCAGTGCAAGAACAGGAGTTCGTATGCAATTGTGTGTACTGCTGAGTGTTCCCTAGAAATAACAAGTCAGTTGGGAAAGAGGGAAAATGTTTGTAAGAAGACAGATGCTTTCTTTTAAATTGTCACATCATAAAGTCTCTCAAACTGTTACAGAAGATATAGAAGCAGCATGCATAAACCTTAGATAATTTTCACAGACCCTCTGAAAAGGAATGAGAAGCCATTCAAAATGCTACACTCCTTGTACAGGAGTTTAGTGATATTCTCTTCAAAGTACTTTGTCAAGTTTTGTTGTGCTTCTGTATTTTCTTTTTTCTTTTCCCTTTATTTTATTTATTTTATTTATTTATTATATATCTGAAGGTATTTACAGCAGAGTGGGGTCAGATGTCAATGTGAAATCACACCTGTAACCCAACTCTGTGAAGTGCTATTCCCCCAGCCAATTCAGCCTTCAGGCCTTTTTTTTCATTCCTATGTTGTCCCCACTCTGCAGGAGGTGACCCGGTATCTATAACGAGATATGGGAGCCAGGGGAAGAGTCACAAGGTGTTATTCAATGAACCCTCTTGCCACCTGTGCCTGGTGACGTCTGCCATGTCCAGGGCGACCTGGTGGGGCCCAGGTCCAAGCCCCAGTGACTGGTGTAAAACACTGATGCGAGCACAAGACAAGACATAGGGGGATGGAGCAGGCAATGGCGTTGCCGTAGTCAACAGACACATGTGCTGGAGCTGCAGCGTTGTCAGGGCGAGCACCATGGGCGAGTATGGCCTGCTGTGACATCCCCGAGCAACGGATGGTGACCCGGTGTCCCTTGCTGCTATATATTCAGGCACCGAGCCTCACCCAGCCGGCTCGTGCCTGGACTCCAGCTGAGCGTGGTAGCGAGGTTTAGAGTCTTGAGCAAGGTCTTGGGAGCTGGTGTCCTGGTTCGTGAGTTGTTTGGTGCAGCTCGCAATGCCTGACACCAGAGCCAACAGAGGACTTTCCCCGGCCCTGCCAGTTACAGGCAGCCGGGGTACCCAGGAGGTGCGCTCGCAGCAGCAGAGGTGAGCTGGGAGGGGAAACCTCACCCTGGGGAGCTGGGAGGGTTTCCTTCCTGAGGGATCTGGACCATCCTTCCATCCCTCCGTGGACCAGATCGTGACTGTGGCTTCTCTTGCTTTTCCAGCGTGACACCCACTGCTGCAGCGCCGGTTAGGGAGAGTGGGTCACCATCCCCAGCTCTCCCCAGCCCACTGCAATCAGCAGAGAGCATGGCCACGGAGCTGGAGGACCGCTGTCCAATCTGCCTGGACAGCATGGAGGAGGTCAGTTTTGTGATGTCATGCCTCCACCGGTTCTGCTATCCCTGTATCCTGCGGTGGGCTGAGAGCAAGCCCGAGTGCCCCCTCTGCAAGAGGACAACTGTCTCCATCTTGCACTCAGTGCGGTCGGACAACAAATTTGAAGAACACGTCGTCACACCAGCAGCAGCATCTTCAGTTGTCGTCCAGCAGGCAGGAGGAGCTCCTGGCCATGCAGCAGCAGAACAAGAGGCTAGGGACCACCAGCTTCCCACGGCTGCTCCAGGTGGCCTCCAACCATCCACCTGGGCCTTCCTCTTCCGGGAACACTCATCTCTCATCCAGTCCCGCCAGCCCTGGGTGTGGCGGGAGCTGGTGCTGATCCTTGGGAGTCGGCTCTGGCAGGCGTCCGCAGCAGAGAACCTCCTCGTGTCAACCCTGGGCGACTTTGGGCTGGATGAAGAGATCCTCATCTCACAACTGCAGCTCTACTTGCAAAACAGCACGGCGGTGTTTGTACATCACTTCATCGACGTCGCCGTGCAGAGGTGCAGCAGAGAGGCCCACCTGATGCTGGGCCTGGATGGTGGCCGTGGGAAGGCAGCCCTGGGACTGCCACTGTCGCTACTGACTCTCAAAGGTCATCTCCTGCCCCCAGCCCAGCCCTTCGTGAGGGTCCCGGCAGCCACTTCTCTGCCCCCGTTCCACCCGTGAGCCACAAGGAGAGGCACAGGGGGACCCAGAGGAGGCGGTGCCCGGGCCCTCCTCTCCCACCCGGGGCAGCGAACACTCTGCTGGGCGGCCAGGGCGAGCCCCCAAGAGGAAGACCAGCAGCCCAGAGCCCACTTCGCCGCCAAACAAGAGGCCACCCCGCCGGCAGCAGTAGAAGGGTGCTCCAGGAGCTTCTGAAAGCAGGGCTGGGCCAGCAGCTGGGGCACCTGCCAGCTCCAAAGGGACCGGGAGACCATCACTACTGCAGCTCTAATGATCAAATTATATAATAAATGTATGAAAACTCCAGAAATAGTCTTGGCATTTCTACCAATGGAGCTGGCATTGCTCTCCCTGCCCGTGTTGGCTTCTCATGTGGCCAGAAATGGCTACCAAGAGGACCCAGTCCAGACCTTCCCCAGGAGCAGAAGTGAGGATGACTGTCCTGGCATTCCTCAGATGATCCTCTGGTCTTTTTTAAAGATGAGGTACAACATTTGGTGCTCGCTAGTCTTTGGTGCCTCCCCCGAGCTCCACAACCTTTCAAAGGTGACAGTATTCTGTATCCTCCTCTTCACTATCACAGCCCTGACCAGTTCTTCCTTGGTCTTGAGTAGCGCACGCAGGACAGCATGACTGCAGGTTGTTCTGTCCAGAATCTGTGTTATCCCTGGCACCCTCCAGAAATCTCCCTGATGGCTTGTCCCTTGCAGCAAGTGCCAGGGAGGTTGAAGTCACCCAGGAGAAACGGTGCCAGTGACCAGAAACTCAACCATGCCAGGAACACTGCAGTTCTGTGGCCACACATGGTGATCTAGCTCCAGTTTTGAAGAAGCAGAAGGAAAAAATAAAATCACTAAAAAACTGTTCTTATTCACATAACAAGTTTTTACTGCAGCTGAAAAAGTGGATATATAGGACAGCAAAATAGCCATAATACCCAGTATATAAGTGAAATTTAGAAATAAAGTTTGAAGAAGCTAAGAATAAGCATGTGTTATTATATATTAGGTTGGATAGACTAGAGAAATGGGTCAGTCTGGATATAAGGAAAACCTTATTGCCACAAGGACAGCCAAACAGTCAAACACGTTATCTGGAGAGGTAGTGCAGCCTCCATTTTGGAGGTTTTAAAGACCTGAGTAGGTAAAGGCCTGTGTCACCTGGCCTGATCTCATAGCTTACTCTACTTTGAGCAGCAGATTACACTGGAGATCTCTTGAATACCCTTCCAAACTGAATCGTCATATGATCGTATGAAAATGAAGAGCAACAGGTACCGATTATACAGGCATCAAGAGCTGTTCATGTCCCTAGAACAAATTCAAGCCAATCTATTTCTTGTAACAGGCTTAAATATTTACTGGGTAGTGGAAGCAATTCATGTTCAGAATTCTGTGTTTGCAAGACTGAATTTTGTCAGAGATCTTACTCTTTAGATGGACAATGTAAAACTACAGTTCATCATATTATTCCTGTTTACCCTTTCTGTATACTTTTCTAAACCACTTGTTACCAAAATGCTGGCTCACTAAGTTTAAGTTAGAAAATGAAAGTCATGTCAGACATCCTCCTCTACTTCTGCATTCATTTTAACTTTCATATAATTTAGCCTAAGAAATGGAATCAAGTCCATTCACTTATCCCTGTACCCTCAGGCTACAGGTAGCAGGTGTTAGATACACCAAGTAGCTGTTTCTCAGGCACAAGGAGAATAATTTGACATTGAGCATGGTTCTGATTCAATTGTCTGTAGTAACGTAAATCAATGTTAGGTCCAGAACTGTGTGCTTCAGAGAAGTATAAAATCTCAGAAATGTTAGGAAATAAATGCACATTGAAAGCACTTTTAGAATTGCATTAGTGTGCATATTATCACAATAATTAGAAAAAAGAAATCAGAGGAAGAAGATTCAAAGAGCACATGGAATCTTGTTTGTCAACATATTAAAATATTCAGTTAAAAGTTGGACTTGAAGATCTGTCATGGTTGAAATACGGAATTTCTTATAGATGTTTATGTTCCATTCTGTGACTTGAGCCAAATTCCACAGAAAGGACAGTGTTAAGTCTGACTACTTATCTAATTACCTTCTAACATCAGGGAATAGAGATGGGCACCCTCGGAGAACTATTTGTTTCACCTTTCCATACACCTGTCTTAGGAAGCGCTAGTCAGTCATCTGAAGGCTCCCATCCTTGTCTCCACTGCCTTAAGGAGAAAGTCCAGGAGACTGTCTTAAAACAGATCCTCAACTCTTAGATGAATTCTTCTCTTCTTCAGTTATTATAATTGATTCTACAATCAATTCTACAATGTGTTGAAAGTAACCTACTTTTCAAATGTTTCTTGGACACTTAAGGCATTTCAGTCTTTTGTCTTACTTCCCTTCCAGTTTGGTGTCATAACTACTTTCATCTTCATTTAAGAAAACACATCTCCAGCTAGATTCTTCCCTATTCTGCATTCTACAATCATTGCTTATGGCAATCACTTTTGGCCATTGTTTCTGAATTGTTACTATGTTTTTCCCTATCTGGTATTTAAGCTATTTCTTTGGCACATTTTCAAACATCTGTATACAATTCTACATGCATTTTCAATGTGCAGATACAATGAAGTGGGCTATTTGACTTCTGTAGTATCACTTTTTGTACCTGGATCTTATGATGATGATAACAAAAGCACCTTTGTGAAGTTTCAAATTATTCTTGAAGGCTGAGTTGATTGTTCAGAGGTGAGCTTAACCTGCACTGTGGTAGTAAAGAAATGCATTTCTACAGCGATGCTTCAGACTGGAGAAGTATCCAGAGATGCTGTTCAAGGGAAAGAGTGAATATGTTTAAGATGGTAGCAACATGCACATTTTAAGACAGAGGCTGACTTAAAAGCACAAAAGTATTGAAACAAAAGAGAATACTCTGCCTGTGAGCCTGTTAACAGGGTAGTTCTGTACATATCAGTTGCTGTAAGGGCAGTTAGGACATATTTGTTTCTACACCATCTGCTGTCCATGCTTATAATCCTCCAAAGCAAACCTGCTGTTTGACATAGGATTCAGTATGATTATAACCTGTACCTAATAACTGATGACCGACATCTGATATTTCACATTGATGTTGTGATGTATGTGCATGCTGCATGGTGGTGAAGGAAAGCAATAGCTCTTGAGTTCTTTTTCTTAATGCAGATTAATTGCAAGTATAGCTAATTAGCAAACCTACTTCACAATGTCATCCTCTAGAGTGTGCAGACTTACTCTAAAGTCTTAGGCTGTGATATATGGAATCAATAATTATTAATCATTGAATATGCTGTCAAGACCATACCCTGTAGGTATTTTAAAACATTTGTCATTCACAGCATTTAAATTCTTCCTAGTGTTCTTAGAAAAGACCCCAAACTGTCCAGCACAGTACACACTGCTCACTCAGCTGTAAAATGATCATCTTGTCTTGGAATTCATTTCTGTTGCTCCTTGCCATCCGACCCAACACCCTTTCCAGCTGGAAAAGCTTACTATCACCATGGAAAACCGAGTGTCCATTCCCTCAACACCAGATGTCAGTCATTCTCTAAAATCCATCTAGCCTAAAGGGGAGGTACATTTAATTCCCCAGTGCCCCACAGAACAAACTGCAAAATGCCAAATGGCAGAGCCTTCCCCAAATTCTCAGTCAAAAATCAGGCCCATCATCCTCTTGCAGAAGGCAGAAGCAGAATAAGTTCTGTTCAGTCGTATCTGCTGTCTGTCTCACACACAATTTTCATCTACACTGAAAGCTTCAGCTGAATCACATTGGGAAGAAAAAAGAAATGGGGCAGCCTACATTTCTAATTTCTAACATGTCTAATTTCTTTCAGTTTGACAACAACATGGCTATAATTTTAGCTGAGATGTCAGGAGATTACTCAATATAGGCTTTTTTTTTTTAAAAGACAACAAAATTACATGGCAAATTGCATGTTTTACTTCAAAAACTATAGCAGACTTTTGTGGAGACACTGCAGTCCTTCAACACATTACTTAAAAAAAACCCCTGAAAAACAAGGATTGCCAGTTTGATTTTCCAATTTTTGTAATATTTGTTCCGTCAAAATGAAGCTAATATTGACTCACTTGTATTTCAATTGTATTTTGCTTTATGTATTAATGTTTGCTTGAATTAATCTGAATATTCAAATAACTTAAATTTCAGCACATGAATTGAATTAACCTCTTTAATGAGAATTTTGCCTATGGCACCCCTTTTATAAATGGTATTCCCATTGAGAACCTTGCTGGGAAGACAGCTTGATTGTGATTGCCACACAACTTGTTACTGCAAATCTCCATTTTGTTTTAGATGTTTTCTTATCTGATGGCTAAATTACTCTGAAAATACACCATATGAAGCATTTGATTCATAAGTTCTCGAGGACACTGAACTCAGTATGGCTAGTTTTCTATGACTAACGTTTTCTCAAAAGCTCCTTATTATGTTCATTGTAGGGGACAGACACTATGGAAAAATTTGGATATTAAATATTTTATGAACTTGACACAAGACCCGCTCTACTTCCTACTTTGATTCATATGATTTCAATATCTTTAGCTTAATTTACCTATTCAATATTAGAAGCATATTTTAGGGTCCTAATGTGATTAGCTATTTATTTCTAGATAATTTGATACATGATCCTGATTTCTCTTGCTTATCATTATACAGAAAATATATTATCCAGTTACAGATAAATAGTGCCTCAGTAAAAAACCTCACTTTCAGAAGAAACCAACTGTTCTAACAGTCTTCCCATTCCTGTTGAATTCCTGGTTGAAGAAACAAAGAGAACAACTAAAACCAGACGTCATTTTGGGTGACAACTTTCTCATTCTGTAATTGTTTATATATTTTTTTAGTTTCTTCTGTCACTATAAAATACTGAGGGTTCAGCCAACACACGTATCTATTCTCAACTGCAAGGAATCAATTACTAATCATTAGTCACCTTGCTACTATTAGGGTGGCAGCAATATGCATGTAAATTTGTTACCTAGGAAAATGGAGACAGGAGGAGCAGTTTTCTGAAGTTGTACACTAAACCCCAGAATATGACATGGCAAAAAAACAAATTGTGGCATTAGAAACCAACCATGCAAAATTTTGCTAGTTCAAGTTCAACTCAGATTCTTGTTATCTGACAGCTATTATCATTCGACAGCTGTTTGATGGCTGATGTGAAGCAAGCAGGCAGACTCTGTTCAAGTTTCATCATTGACTTCAATGGCAGTGGAATAATCTCCAAGTGCTGCTATGATTTAAAACAGCAAAACCAAATCACCAATATTTACACTTTAGAAGTTCCTGCACAAAAGACTAATTATAATTTCACCTAAGCTGTCTTTCACTCCTTCAATATCATCATAGTAAAGCTGTGGTGTGAATACAACTTCCAGGTTGTGCTCTGCTAGCAAACTTTCCATCCCTGTGAAGTGTTGTAGGACTGGCTTCTTTAATATCACAGAGGAAACCAAATCATGGCAGACATTTTATAACTTGCAATGAATCTCAATCCTGTTCCCATAATGGTGATTTAAAACTGATTTCCACGAAGACAGGATTGACCCCATAAGGAAAAACAGTCAGAGGGCAACAGAACGCTACCAGAAAGGAAAGATATTGGCTGTTAATTAAAAAGATAAAAATAGAAAAAATTTAGCATGATTCCTATAAAGTGAAGTACATTCCTATAAAATGAAGCAACTTGCCTGGATTCTTTGGCAGGACACAAGTCATTTAGCTCATCTTGTAACCTCTGCTGGTACTGTTAAAATGAAATTGCATCTCGCAGGGCCAAATGTTTAAAATTGAAATAGCAAAGTTAACATGCCATAGTACTGGAGCATGCTAGAAAGCCACCATTTCCAGAATACAAGGTAACTGGATACAGAGATATCTAGTCCAGAATGTACTTAGCAGTTTTACAAATATTTCTACACATTTTTCAAACCTTATCCTATAAAAGTTGATCCATTATAATCAATTTTTTTTGAATACAACTTATTGGGTTACAACTTTATTCTCCTTGGGATGGTGTTATTGTATAGCACAGATCAGATAGAGTATATAGATAAATTGACTAGTTCTTCCGTAGTCCATGTTGGACCTGCTTTTTAAAAATGAAGATTCAAAAACTACATCCACTTACCCCAGCTGAAAATTTCTCTTAGGACCTACATTGAGTGAGTATCAACTATGATTTTTTAGAAAGTCTCTGTAACCACCATATAATAATCTTGAAAATACCTGAAAAAGAGAGTACTGCTAGTCCTACGATTAGATTGCAAGACCAAAGCTTGGGAGAGGCAGACTTATCATTGCTGAAGGAAAAGCTTTTGTCTATGCCTTGGCTTCCATAAGTGCATCGTGAAGATGTATTCAGGGTATAGTGCAGTGCACTGTTCATTCCTAGTAACTCCCATTGCTACCAGATTTATCGGCATAACAGAGCTAATCTGTGGTCTCAGCACTGCAGTCTCATCCCATCAGTGAGAGAGCTCAGTTGCTTCTCAGTCTTTGCCAGTTCCAAAATCTCCACATGTGACCTTGATGTGTCTTTTCCAAGTGCTTTAAGATTTCTGGATGAAATGTTCAGTGCAAGATTTAGGTGGCATTACCGTATCTCCCCTGCCAAGCCACCTATAAGTCTTAATTCAAAAGCTGCTTTATCAGCCTGCTCACTCTCCTCTTTGTAATAAACTTCATCCTGATAACATTATTAAGCAAATATTATGAACCAGCTTTCATCAGACCTTGTTAACTGGATCTTGAAAGTAATAATAACCTGATCTGTAACCTTGTGCCCACTACAGCTGGAGAAACATTGCACGGGAAAGGTACAGAGCTATGGAACCAGATGACAAGGGGATATACCATTCTCTCTAGTACTGAAACATTTTGTTTCACTTGACTTTAAAAGTGTTTTCTGGGAACAGGAGGTTTTGTGAAATGCTTGTGCCATACACTGGATGTTATTCAGAAAACAGAGAAAAGTTGAGAAAAAAACCTTGGTGCTTCTTTTTAGTTTCCTCTAATAAGGTGCAACAGTGCATACTCACCCCTAGTGAGGTGAGGGTTGATGGCAGCTGATGGGTAGATTCTCTCATCAAATAAAACTATAGACCAGTTTAAACCTGGCATGAGTGACAACAAAGCAGCTGAGAGAAACAGAGCTATAGCTTTAAAGGACCAAAGCTGAGTATTCTCCTTATAACCAAGGCTGCCCTGCTGCTTTGGTTCTTTGATCCATCTGGACTGTTTAGTTTGCAGATATAAGTATGTATTCCTTTTTTCCCTTCTTCATTGTCTCCCATAATGCACTGGCTTCCTGCTGGCTAGGCTTCTTCTTACCACCTGGTTTTGCACGTGGTCAAAGTAACCTTATTATCCTTGCATCATCTGAAAGTTTTCTTTCTAATTATTATTATCATAAATTCCCCCTGCTAGACCAACACTAGCCTGCTTTTCTTCCATCAGACAAATTTTGAAACTTTACTTGATTAATCTTTAACTTGCTTGGAACACCTGTCGTGAAATGTTTTAAGCTATTTTTGGGATATTCCACGATCTTCAGAGAATTAGGCACATTATATATACAAAAGCTGGTAAAACAAGCACTTTCTCTGGTGTCTTATTATAAATGCTTAGACAGAGAGAGAGAAAGAGAGAAAGAGAGATGGTGAAAGTGCTCTTCTGGGATGACAAAAGAGTGAAATCTCCACTCCAGAAACACTGGATGGACACCTCAGCTCATACTTCAGGCTTACTTAAGTTTGTTCTCCTCTGAAAGTGCCTCTTCACCGTCAGGAGCCAAGAGCCAATTTTTCTCCTACCCTAGATGGCTTACTTAGGATCTTAAAGTTGGATGTGATGAATTCAAACCTTAGAGTCCGAAATAGCCAGTAAGTCTTTGAAAGATTAGTTCCAGAGGAAAAAACAAACAACTGCAAAATAAATTAAGGTGAGATTTGACAGTGCATTTACTACTCTGTGCTATCTCTCTGCATGATTACATCCCAGTAGAGTCAAGGTATATAATCTCACTTTCAAAGTGTAACAAATATATTTGCATTTACTGTATGTGAAAAGAACCCAGATGGGAACGTGGAGAGGAACAGCTAATGCCAGATTGCCCTGCAGTAACATCCCTCTAAACAGAAAGTGTAAAATTGTGAACCTATAGAAACTAAATTACAGAGGCATTCAGCAACACACAGGCTACTTGGCACTTAGCTCACACCTGAAGACCTAGGTCTTCTGTGAGGTTGGGCCTTGTCCTCAAGATTTAGATGTGAGCAATCAGCAATAATGACAGTGAATTCAGACTGAAGAACTGTGAGGGTTTGTGTTTGTTCTCTAAACATATTTACTAACAAATTCACTGGCATGTGAATATTCCAGCAGCAACTGAGTGTATATATCCTATCAGGGACCTGAGGGACTCATCCCAATACAGTCAAATTGGAGAGAAGGTTGTTGGATGGCTTCCTTTTGGTTCACACATCTTGTCTGTCATCTTATCACACAGCTCACTTTGAATGGAGTCAAAGACAGCTGGAGACAGCTGGAAGCAACTTCCACATTGAAAAATCAGTATATTTATATACATATATCACCTATGGAAGATCAACCTGAAAGAAAGGCAATGGAATTTCTAAGAGTATTTGTGAGAGAGTGATTAGGCCTTCAAAAAACACATTTCCAGTACTCCTTTTTTGTAATAATTCCGTGTTTCATAAAACAAAGAAACATTGCTAGTTACAAGAGTAGATTCGCCAACTAAACAGGGATGTGCTGTGCTCATGATGTAAGTCCCAGTGGTTTACAATGAATTAACAATGTTGTTTTTTTCTTGGACATTTAACTATTGAAGAGTTGTTTATGGCAAAATGAAAAAAAAACAAATGTCTTCACTCTATGCTGCGTTTATGTAGCTTTAGTACCAGTTCCTCCGATAACACTGAGAAAAAAGGAATCCCTGAGTTAACAAGTCCTTTGCTTGGAACAGAAAAATAAGATGTATTATCTGATTTGTTTTTTTACTCCTTCCCTCACTCCAGATTTCTCAGTCTTCAACATTAGTAGCACCTATGTGACACCCCTCTAAGAGAGATAATGGAATGGAAGACAGAATGAATGGGGATTTTAACCATTAATCTTTGTGGCCTTTCTGCCTAATGTTGAAGATGATCACTCCTTCACTGCCAGAGTGTTAAAGTTGCTATTTAAAAGTAATAGGATCTGGTTGTCACATCCTTAGCTCTGTGGAGAGCCATTTGCACTGGGAAAAAAAAGGGTTCATCTGTTACTAAATCAAGACAATCATGTTTTGCATTGACTTTACCCAAAGGTGAAAGTGCAAGGCTCTGCAAAATCACATACCACAATGTCATGCAGCTGAAACCCCATTTCAGTTGGGAAAGTACTGTTGGTTTGCAAAGGTCACATTTACAGTTCAGTTACAGAGAAAATTATAGACAATCATATCTGTACCAGATATTTTTTGGGGGAGGGCTGCTCATTGTGCGCTCTCAGTGACTTTAATAAACACCTACCAATTCTGTGTGAGAGGATGTGGTTTCCATCAGAAACCTTTAGAAGATAATCAACAAAAGTAGAAAAACACACCTACGCAGTCACAGGTGCTTTCAGATTCTCCAGCCAATGGTGAATGGGTAGCCCAAATGTATTAATGTTCTCTCTTTTCTATTACCCTGTGAACTAAGTTTAACCAAATATTTGAGCTGTTTTATTTTGTTTTGTTTTGAACTAAGAGAATACACAATGTTGAAGATATACATGGATGTAAAAGACTAAAGCTTCAGCTGGACCAGAGAAGATTTACTTCTCACCTTGCAGATATCACATGACTTAAATTAATGCTCTTACATGAAAATGCCATAGACCATAGCTTGCTGACAGGCTGACACTTTATGTAGCACCACGCTGGTACTTCCAAACTGAAGATATGTATGGGACAGCCTGAAGATTATCTAAATATCTTCTAAACTTCTTATCTTTGGCTAAAATTTTCTAATATTGATAATCATGTCCTAAAGACTATAGTCTTTATTTCTACATAGTAGATTTGAGATTACTTAAACTGGTGGGTATTCAAAGGTGGGATACACTTTCTGTTTTGTGGAAAATTACCTTGGTATAATACCTCCAACTGATCACCCAGTTTTGACGGTTTTTCCCAAACTATGTTCTTGAGAAATGCCTCTGTCCGAAATGCTGTTCTCTTTAGAAAGCTGACTGGATGCATCAGT
>VZTO01005786.1:104345-129306 GCA_013400615.1 Syrrhaptes paradoxus | reverse complement strand
GTCCTTCCCTGCCACTGAAGGCAGTTTCTGCCATAATTGTCACCTTGTGATGTGCTTGCATGGCACACATGCAGAAGTGCATGGGCAAGGTATGCAACTGTCAGTGTATCTGTGTGGCCATAAGGCACTTCCTCACAACTAAATGTATTGTGATAAATACAGGAATAGGAGAACCGCAGACCACAGGGCAAAGAGAAGTGAATAATGGTTGATATTGACTTTCTCATCTTCTCTCTGCCTGTTCATCCATCTCTCCAGGAAATGTTCTAATAGTTTGAACTGCAGAGCCGTTTCAGACATCTACCATTCATTTTTAAAGAGCCTTTTCTAAGTGGTTTCCTTTTCTCTTACCAAAGGAAAATTTCCATTTTATTTAAGCTTAGGATGGACAAGATTTCATCTAATAATATAAGAGCATACTTTTGTAGATATAATCATCACAACTGTATTGTGGCCTGAGGGGGTCTGCATGGTCAGAAATTAGAGTGCTTTGTGTGAGATGGGGAAGAAGTAGCTAACAAAACTCACCAGAGTCCTGGAAAAATCCTGCATTACTGGCCATAGATAATTTTAGACACCACCTCTACTTGAAAATATTTTAAAATAATTAAAAGCTACTTCTGTGGCTTACTCTGAATCTGTACAGTTGCCAACTTTAGAAGGCATCTGCTTTTCAGGCTCCAGAAGAGTGTTTTCCTAATTTTTCAAAAATGTTTTTGAAACATTTGCAAGCTAGCTATTGCTTTTCACAGAGAGTGGTGTAAAATCTTTATTGGATCTTGCAGGGGATGTCTCCATAAGTCTTAGGAAGCTGTCCCACAGGTAAGCCATGTAGCTATCCCAGTCCTTAGTTAAAATTTAACAACTACACCAAACTGTTGTGGACCTCACGTTATTCAGATAAATGGGCCTGTCAATTAAGTAGTGGCCAAGACCAGCAAAGGGGCTAAAGGGCTAAATTCAGGGTATTGGCTTGATCTCTCAGTTCCAGGTGATGCATGGAACCATTAATTCATTTTCAGTCTTTATGGCAGAGATCAGTTCAGTTAATTTGCAATGACTCTTCCAGCCAGAGAAGCAGGTAGGCTGCAACACTTTTTAATAGAAGATAGTTCCCAAGTGTGAAGATACTCATCATTTTAGGAGTAAGAAAAAGAGAAGCTTGCAGGACTCCTACCCTGTTGCAAGGATGCAAATCATCCTTACTTTTCTGTCTAGAAAAACTGAGTGTCATCATCATGAGTTCCCATACATGCCACGCTGCTTTTAACCTGCAACTCAAGTAATTAGTGATCTGACAACTTGAAACTTGAAATTTATTAATTAGGCTATTAAAGTTGCAAAGGCCACAGCAACTATAACTAGACCGACTTTGAGATCAGTCTAGTAATAAAAGCAAAATAATTGAGGTTTATATAGCACAGCTATAGCAGAACTGCATATTTGAAGTTGCATGTGTGGATGCGTCCATCTATGTAACTATCTGCGATGGGAGAGATGTATGTGCATATGCTGTACCTGTATATGAAATCAGACCTCATTAACATGGAGATCTGCATTAGTGCAGAAGAACGGAAGGAAAGTCCAGGTCAGGTTTGACACATGTGGCAATGACCAGTTGGTTTCCCAGCACAGCGCTGCTGGGAGAGCATATTTAGGTAACTGTCCTTTGTGTAATAGAGAGGGTATAAAGTTACATTTCATCCTTAACTTTGAATTTTCTTTCTCTGTGGAATTAATTAGTACTCTTGAATTTACTAGGAAGGGGCAATGACAGTCTCTTTATTTCTTGTTTTTCAAAGCTTAAGGATAATTGAATCAGTGTGTGATGTGACTGGCTGTATGTGCTTTCCTTTCTCCTATCTCTGTCACACTTTGTTACATACAAAGGATCAGGCATTATTTGATTGTAATTTTATTTAAAACATCTTAATAAATAAACTTTAAATGAATAATTAAATTTGGTAAATAAAAGCTCACTTGATGCTTCTGTGAATGAGCTTTCGTGTTCAGGCATTAATTCTCTACTCTTGTAAGGGAAAAATGCTGTTAATTCTGCTGCCTGCTTTTCTCGCTTTCTTCATTTTTACTGTGATTTCATGTCATGAAAGTTTGATCGGGTGTTTGATTTCTAGTTATATGTATGTGATATTATGGGATCAGTCATCATTTTGTTAGTTAAAAATTAATTTATGCACTCCAGGAAAACTGGTTTCATGTCACAAAGCTATTAGGTGATTATTCTCAGCAGAAGCAAAATTATCATAGTGATGTTATTCTTTATGTGCTCAATTCATTTACTTTTTCCTTTCTTGTTGATTTTAACAAGCTGGAGCAAATGCACTGGAAAATAATCTGCAGAAGTGAAGACTTCACCTTTGGTTTTTAAGTTACATAAAGTCATACTTTTTTCCTGCTTCCTGCCTCAGTGAGAGCATTCCCTGTTTCGCTATGAGGTTTTTATATTAGCATTTCTTATTAAGAATAAGAAATTGTTGAAAATCAAGACATTTATTTTAAAGAATATGTTAAAAGGAAAAGTGAAAATGTTATAGCTCATATGTCATCATGCCAAATTTGAGACTATGCAGAGCCAATGACAGAGGTAAGATACTGTGCTAGGCAGGTAAAAGGGAGGGTACATTCTTCCTGAGGCTGATGAAAATGTAGAAGTGTGAGCAAGATCCTTGTTTAGCAGTTTCAAACACTTTTACAAGCCCAGGAGTATTTCCAACGAAATGATTGCATTCCCCAAAACTTCCCTAGGTATATAAATTCTCCATTCTGGAAACTGAACATGCTCTAATGCCCTACTTTTATTGGAAGCCTGGTTGACTACTAGAATAGCATTTAAGTTCAAGTGTACACATCACTACATCACCACTACAAAGCTGATCTTGACTTCTTAAGATTATATTCAGTCACCAGAAAAAAAGCAGGCTTTAATATCCCTTCATCAGAAGCATTCAGAAGAAGTTGAGACAATTTGTCAAAAGCAGACAATTTCAAATTATTGAGAAATTATTGTCACCGTGTGAAACACGGTACACATCTTTTCATATTGCAGCTGGAGGTAGAAACTCTTAGGGCTTGCCCAAAAATTTGATGTCTTGTATTTCAGGTGCATAGGATGGCAGTGAATTGCAGATGTGTATTATAGCATAAAAATTACACATCAAAGCCAGGCAGCTTGGAGAGCCTTGACTCCAGAGCAAATGGTGCAGATTGAGGAGATTTGACTAGCCCAGCCCTCAAGACACAAGTGTCTGCAGCCCAGCCAGCCTCCATTTAGGGATGCCAAGAAACTCCTGGGTCTCTGAACCCCTGAGGCATGCTTGTGAGTGACTCAGCAGCAAAATCTCAGCTCAGCTGAGTGGGAGCATCCTTGAGCTCTCTGGGGACTTGCAGTTCCTTTCTTGATGAGCTGTGCATTTGGCTCATCACTCAGCCTCTGTGAACCAGGGGTCTGGTTCAGTGCCCAATTCCTCACCAAAAATGACTGTATGTGTTGCTCTGGGCGCCTGGCCTCTCCGAGCAGTCTTTACTGCAGTTGTAACAGCAGCAGGTATACAAGGTATTCCTGTGTGTGTCTGGGTTATTCAGAAGCAGGGGTGCATACAGGATACCTTCCCTGCTGTCTTCTATAGCAGAGTGTTCCTTTTCCCTTAATTTAAATCTTTTTTTTTTTTGTAGTGTATGTTTGTATTTGCCTTCTATTTATAGACTTATTTTATATTTTTATGAATGCAAACAAATTCTGTGAGTAAAATATGTGGACATTTGCACATGAAAAAAAATGGTCTGATTTATTGTGCCATATTCATAAATATTGTGGTTGTGATACAAGGTTGACCTTGTAATTTCAGGGACCCAGAGGTAAAGTCTGTATTTCCATTCTCCAGTGCTGTCAATATCAACGTGTGAAAAGGAAAGACCAACTGTGCTACTACCTCAGGAACCCAATGGTCCATGAAGCAATATCGGTCTTCCCTCTGCCTTCTCATCTAAACTTGTATAAGATAATAGACGAGTTTTAGCTGATCGATAAATGAATAGTGCGCAGGAGAGTCATAATAGCTATACAAGGAATTGGACCATTAAAGGGTTGTTGTGAAATAAGTTTACAAGCCTTAGAATTAATGGATTTTCAAAGAAATATTGGATTTATTCTTGTAATTGAAAATTACTTTGAAACTGAATGAACAATTAACAATGCTGTTTGTATTGTTAAGGTAATGTTCAAGCAAGTATTGCAGCTAAAAATTGCTATAAAAATAACACACAGTACCTTTTTTTCTGTTATTACCGTAGGAATCACAACAGGGATCTACAGGACACAGCAATACAAGTAAGTACCAACACATTTTCTGTCTGCATTAGGTGGAGGGGATGACAATAACTATGAAAAGCAAGAGATTGATAGAATAAGGAATGAGTAGCAGACTTGGACAGTGCAGAGCCTCAGGTGGTGGTACTCGACTGTGGCCAAATGTGGAGAACTGATCTGAAGAGTAACCATCAAAATGTCATCTCTTTTTGTGGGCTGGGAAGAACCAAAAGGATTCATTCTACTATGTAGATGGGAAAGACAGAAAGGGCAAAAGAGTGGCTTTTTTAAAAAGCCAGAAAAGAGCTGACCTAGTTTCACAGACAGATCCAGACTGCCAGAAAATTCTGGAGGAAGCCTGGTTATCATTTATATTTCATGGGCGAAGGTATATTTTGTGGCTACTGCACAGTAATAAGCTACCTAAACCCTGCCAAACTAACACCAGATAATGTCCCAAAGACCATATGGCTGTGGGTCTTTTTGGCTAGCAGTGTGAGCAGGGAAGTGATGTGTGTTGTGCTTGTGTGGCTCCTGGTTGGGGCTTTTCAGTGGGCTCCAATTTACAAATCAGAGTGCAGATCAGTAGCACTTTAATTACGTTTAGTTGTGGTAGGAAACTTAGCAGCTGTATTGAAATGAAAGATTGAATTGTTCTGCGAAACAAAATATTAATCCTCTCCCCTGACACCTCTGACTGTTGTTAATGTTGTCTTGCATATTAAAAATACATGATCCTATCCTGCTCTCAATATAAAATTATCTCAACCAAAAGAACTATTTTGCTAGCTTCCTGACCTGTCAGACAGCACAGAGACCTGTTTGCAGATTACAGGGCTGTGACTGAGGACAAAAAATGCCCTGAGCTGGTAGGTAGGGCCTTGAAAGTGGCTGGTCACCCACTGCTTGAGAGAGAAGACATCCAGAGAGACAAGGCTGGGAGATGTAGGCTATTAAAAAGNGATGTAATGAAACCTGCTTTCCAGTGGATTAGGAAATCAGTCCTATCTCCTTACAGCTTTGTTCTATTCCTTACTCCAGTGGTCTCTGGACTCACTTTACTTCCAATTCCCCCATCTGCCCTCCCACACCACAGTACCTCCAGCTTCTTCTGTCCTCATTCATCCTGCTCAGCAAAATTTGTGTATATTTGCAGCTGGGCTGGAGCTGCACTTGGTACTGGCTGGCTNACAGAGACCTGTTTGCAGATTACAGGGCTGTGACTGAGGACAAAAAATGCCCTGAGCTGGTAGGTAGGGCCTTGAAAGTGGCTGGTCACCCACTGCTTGAGAGAGAAGACATCCGGAGAGACAAGGCTGGGAGATGTAGGCTATTAAAAAGGCATGGCTCTTTGCTGAGGAAAGGTTGGCATGCTGAAGACAATGTTGTGAAGAAACATGCAGTGGTGTCACTTAATTGCTGGCATCGGTTTGATATTGCTGCAAGTACCAGCACTAAGGAAATAATAAAAGGCAAAGGGGACGAGGTTCTGTCAGAAAATAATGAATACAGTAATGAGAGAAGGAAGCACAAAAGGGCAGTAATAGAGGGGCCATGCAAACACACAAGAGTCACAAGCATGACAAACACACCGGCTGAGCTGAGGGCTTTGCGATGACATCAGAGGCCTCAGTGTTTGGCCGGCTTTGGTCATAGTTTCATTTTGAGTATTTTCTTCTTTCAATACTTGAATGAAATAGGTTGCTCTGCAGATGTAATGAAACCTGCTTTCCAGTGGATTAGGAAATCAGTCCTATCTCCTTACAGCTTTGTTCTATTCCTTACTCCAGTGGTCTCTGGACTCACTTTACTTCCAATTCCCCCATCTGCCCTCCCACACCACAGTACCTCCAGCTTCTTGTGTCCTCATTCATCCTGCTCAGCAAAATTTGTGTATATTTGCAGCTGGGCTGGAGCTGCACTTGGTACTGGCTGGCTGATGGCAACCAAACCAAAGAATAGCTGAACCCGTCATTTGCATTGGTGGCAAAAGTTACGGTCACTGTCAGACACCCAGACACTTTTCTTAACGTTGCAGAGGGAATTTGACCACCTCTGAGACCTGTATCCGTGAGGATTCCTGTTGAGGTGCTGGAATAAGACATTGAAGAAGACACAGAATGAGACATAGACCTTTCCAGTGCTATACATCAAACTCAAAGGAAATTTGGGGAAAAAAAAGGATTTGGATGTGAGGAAATGCTAGCAAATGTCTCTGTGGGGGAAAGAAATCTAATGGTCTATGTACTGTGTTATCCAAATGCACATCTTCAGAGTCCCAATTAACTGTTCTTTCCTATTGGACTGTGTCTTCTTTGGAGTGGCTCTTGAGCCTGTCATTTGCAATGGTTTTACTCCAGCTGCAAGCCTTGTCTTTCTCATGGATAACATTTGCATTTCTCTCATCCTTCCCCCACAAGGAAATCAAAGCATTTAAAACCCCGTAATGGCTGAAGTTATACTGCTCTGTCACAACAAATATTACTTATCCCTGTAAGCCAGAAAGGGAAACTTACCCTGGTTAGGTTGAGTGATTCACCCAAATTCCAACTCAGAGGAGAGAACTCCTACTCTGGCCACCCACTATTCAACAAGGAAATCCTCCAGAAGTTCATTTGAAATTTACTTTGAAATGGGACAAATCTGGACACATCTCCTCTGGTTGTATCTGAAAAGATTAGGAAGGGAGTTGTGTGAGATGAGGTAGAAACTGGCAAAGAACTCCCAGCTCTGTGGCTAAGGATCTGAGGACTGATGGTTTCCACCATGAGTTTCTGGAGACATGTGTGTGCATACACGCACCAACACACAGACACACACACATCCACACCCGTTTCAAGAGACATACCCTGTGCTTAGCACCTGAAATAAAGTGTGCTAACAGCAGTCCCATGGCAAGGTGGGTAGCATATTCTTTGTCAATTACAAAAAGACTAAGCAAAAGAAAGGATGACATAAATTTGCCTATAAGAAGCCAGAGACAGAGAGGATTTAGCAATTCAGCAAATGCCAGCCTCCCACAATGATACCTGCATGCATTTAGTGGGTTATATGGAAAATGGAAAACAAATCTTAGTCTGGCCAAGAGTGAGCATGAAAAAAGCAAGTTGTTCTGACAGGTAATTCCTGTTTACATATGCTTATCCAAAAATCTTAATCTGTGCCATATCTGTGACATTACACTATGCTTAGTCTATACACTTATTTAAATTTTCTATGGTTCAGTCAAGTGACAACAAAGTTGGTGAGAACTGATAAAGCATTAATGGCCAGATTTTCTACTCTGTTAGGCCGGGCTGATGCATTTCTGCCATCTGTACAGACTTCGGCCTCCCCTCTGCACAGAAGTATGTTAAGTGACTATTAGCATAAAAGCAGCTGCAAATGCTTACTGTAGGGTAATTAATTAATATCCAGTTTGGCTAAATCACAGAGATTCCTTTTTCTCTCTCCTCACAGTACTTTTGCTATTTCCCATGTTGGTGCATTAACATACATAGCTGAAAGTAGAACTGATGTGAACTCTGCTGGCAAAGCACTCAGGAATCCATATTCCCTCTCACACTCAAACAAACCAATGTTCATGGTAATAATTAATCACTTATAAAAAACCTAAGTTCGAATGCAAAATCTTTGAATATATGCCAACTGTTACTGTTGGTTTCTTGTTCCAAATTACCATAATGCAGATGAGCTCCAGGGTTCTGGGTACCCTAAGGCTGACAAACACATACTGTGGCAACAGCTGTCTAGCCAGCAAGTTCATCATCTGGATATCCTTTTTGGGGTCTCTGCTAAAAGTGAAAAGTGACCTAGAGATGATGGAGTGGATGTATTCCATCCTATGTGGATGCCCCGCTCATGCCTATATTGTAAGTGCCTTTAGCTGTCCTCCTACAGTGAGTGCTTAGCTTCCCTAGAGGTCCACAGAGAGGCATCAGTTTTTGAAGTAATCCAGAGCTTCCCACATGCTTTTCACTAAAGTTTAGGCACCTAAGTTGGGTAGACACAAACCCTTCTAGAGGGGAGGATGAGATCTAAAAGCACCATGGCAAGGTGTTTGCAATACCCAAAACCTCCTCTACAAGACATCCAGTTCCAGAATGTTGCTGCCTAGAGTAAATCCTTCAGCTTGCTTCTGTACAAGGACATGGAAGGACATTGGTAGCAAAACCCTACCTCTTCTGAAGGCAACGTCAAGTTTTCCAGAGGTGTCCCTTACAGCCGTTGCTGGCACCTCAGCGCTGTATGGAAACTGAGGGTGAGGACTTTGTCAGCAGCAAATGGATGATACGTAATGCTCATGTACATGGAATAGGTTGGCGGCTGATCCAAAACCCACTCAACTCAAGTCAGTGAGCAGAAAATCAGACAACACTGAAGCAGCCTGGACAAAATAAGCACTTCTCACATTTTTTTCAGAAGGCACAGGTGGATTTTGGCTTAACGAAGCTCATTAAAAGGTAATGGAGAAAAACACATCCATCAGTAAATCAGTCACACTCAACCTCTGTGCCTCCCTGTCTGCTAGGTAACATAAACTCATGTGAAGACAGCTATTAGCATCCAGCCACACACAAGAGGAGCAGCAGCTGCAGTCACTAGGTCCAGAATTCAAGTTCAAGATGATTCAAGTGGAGTGGCATACCCTCTACGTCCATGGTAGAGCTAAACAAAAATCTTACACTGACAGGCAGCTCTCTCAGGTTACTCAGAGAAATAATTACAGCAAACATCAGCCTGACTTTTTTTTTGGTGGGGGGAGAAGGGAGGAAGAAGGACTTGGCCTGACTTAGCAGAAGTAGTATGATCCCATCAGCTAGCAGCCTGCTTCCCCGAAGTCTATGCTATGTAACTAAGTTGTGTTAGGCTGATATATGATTTTGGACCCAAGAAGGGGATCATCACAAGTCAACATGCTATGCCAGAACCCATGTGAATCACGAGGAAATGTGAAGAGGCATTCCTTCGACCACTGATACTTCTCAGGCATTTGGGTACCTGACTTCTCCTGGAGTTGAGTGCCAAAGCCAAAATATACAACATGGCAAAGAGGGCTTCCCCAGCCCCCCATTACAGGAGCTGAAGATCAGATCCTTAATCTGTCAAAATTAATGTGAACCAAAACATCCACTGGCAGAATTGTGCCCTAATCACTGCCTTACTAGCTCCTGCTGATGATGTTTTGCTTTGTATGAAATAATTACTGTTCCTGGAGCAGGGGTTTGGAGCATGTGCATATTGGATGGGATACACTCTCAACAGCAGAGATGTAGGGCCCTAGAGAAATCCTTTCCATTGCCCCAAGGTCTGTTGTCACTGCTAAAGCTTGTGTCCTCAAAGCAGCCTCTCTTGTGGAGTTTCCTTGCCTAACATTTCCAGAGTACATGTGGTAGTGCCAAGAAAAGTCAAGTCAGGGTTGACTCCCTGCATACAAATGTTCCAGCAGTGCCCTCACAACCCTGTGATTGCCTTGGCAGCAGTCTCCACCATATGGCAAGAGTGGTCAGTGTTAGCAGTGAATAAAGCATTGACATATTACATCTGAGCAGTTTCCATATTGACCCATTTCTGATGTCATTTTCTTCTTCTCTTTTAAAGGGAAAAGTGATGTAGAGCCAAAGAGTCCAGAGAAAAGTGCAACCCATACATCGTAAGTCACTTTTGCATTTAAGATCAGAGAAGGCAGCTGTGTTTTTATCAGATTTGTTGGGCAAAATAGAATTTGTTTGTTTTCATTAAGATAAAGCTCTTTCACTGATGCTTTTCTTAAAATGGCTTTTTAGATAATGACTAAACATTATTCCTAGAACTTTTGCATGCTAGTAAGTCAGAGATCTTTGCAAGTGAAATGCCTCCATGTCATGCTGAATAGATATCAGATGATTTTTGTGGGTGTGCGAGGCTGACCTTTACAACTCGACTTCAACATTACCTTAGTGCTCCTGGAGTTTGTCACACTTGCTAAAAAACATCATGTCACATATGCGTTTGATGTACTGATGTAATTTTAAAAGACTGCAGTTTGCAGCTTCACCTCTGAATTACTTGAAATCCAATTACAGCTATCTCTGGTCTCTCACAATTTTGTTGATGTTTTTGAATTAACAAAAGAAGTTGAGAAATAGATAGGAACAAGCACTTGTAATATATCAGTGTTCACCTTCACTCTAGTGCAACAATAGAAGCTTTTGCCATTTTTAACTCTAGCATACAAAGGACTGAATTGTTTTGCTGACATAAACTGGTCTATGAAACAGATGGCCTGCAAGTTAAAAAAAATAATATCAGTCTCCTAAACGAAGCTAGATAAGTGAATTCCTTTAATAAGTACCAGGCAGGATCATTATGAATTTCTGCAAAACCATTCACCTTTTCAATCCCGTTTGAGTGAGGCAAGTTCTTGTAACAGTCAGTCATGTGAATTTTAGAGTGCATCTTGCCCATAATTTATCTTTTCTGATTCCTGTTATTTAAATTCAGAGCATTATATCATGTAAATCTCGCAAGGTGTCACCATTTGTTACATGGCCAAAAGTAGTCACAGAAGGAGGTACAATAACGGTGATTTATTGTGGGATGTTGTGATTTCTGCTGCAAATACGCATTAAAAATCTTCTGGAAATGAATCTAGAAAAAAGATTTGACAAGGTGTAAGAAATGGCTTGTCCTGCAGATTGTGTTGTGGAATGTAATTACAGTGTGTGAGCATGTTTAGCCAAACTTATTAAATGAATTAAGCATTAGCAGCCTTATGCCTTCTGATAGTATGATTGCTGGGAATGGTTAATAAAATTATTCCAATAATTATAATTTTTAAAAATAATATCGCAATAAAGACCAAAAGGAGAAGGGTTTTAATGCCATCTGGAGGTATTTTGGAGAAATGAACACATTTATTTTTGCTGATATTTAGCAATATGTAAAACATAAGCCATCCTCCAAAGTGTTTTTTCTAGTTAGATGGTATTTTGTTCATGAGGAATGTTCTTTAATTTCCTTTCTTCTCCTTCATTGGATTAAATTCCCCTAAGACGTCTGAATCTGCACTAGGGTATTTCTCAACCCAGAATATAGTTTAGGAGATATGCCCCAATATGTTTATGGTTTGGGTTTGAGATTATATACTCTGTCATATACTGTGCCGTATTAGATACAGCAGACTTCAGAATCTGGTTAGGTGTGAAAAGTTCCTTGCCTAATGAGAGATCTTAGTACAACCTTCTGAAACTGTGCTGTCTACTAGATATAGTATATTTATAATGGTTGTCTTTAAATTGTTACTATATGCTAAGGCTACCCCACAGCAGATACTGGTTCCCAGAGCAATTTTTAGAAATAGAAACGACTGGTTACTGCTGATAAATGGCTGCATTCAAGAAGCAGAGGCCCCTCTAGTTAGAGAAATTGTGTGGAAAAGGAGGCAGGAGAGAAAGGAGGATATGAGAGGAAGGAAACCAGCAAGTGCTGTGCTAAAAGAGGAAGAGGAAAATGAGAGTGATACAGCTAAGAAGGAGGAAAAGGAACTCCAAATGTCAGATTTTCAGAAAGAGGTACAAAACTGAGAGCAGTGGAAGAGAAAACCAGAGGTCAAACACTGGAAACAAGAAAGAAAGGAGCGTGATACAAGCAAAAGCTGTTAGTAAGCTAAAATGTATGTGCTATTGAATAGAGGGCTGGATACCTGAGTGTTACTGTGAAGCAAATTAGCTCATGTTGTTGTGTAGGTGTTTACTGATGTCCCAGTTCTCTTTCTTATACCTTCTGTTGGCCTTACCCAGGTTTCTTCTCCTTCCCACCTTCTTCTAGGACAGACTTTTGACCCTGGTTCTCAGGCAGTCATGAATACAGACTTTCTTTGCTCTTTTGGGGATATAGCAGCTTGCACCTGTGCACAACCAGAAGGACCTGCAGTGCACACATACACACAGATGTGTGAGCACACGTGCCTGGGTTGGTCTACAGTAATGAACGTACTCTTCCCCTCCACACGTGGAGAAGACCATGCTGTTGCACAGCTGGCCGAGAGCCCTGGCAGTGCCTAAGCCTGCAGCTGGGAGCTGGCAGGGGTGTGCAAGGGGAGAGGTGTGCAAGGGGGCATGAACACTGGCAAGGGTCCCCATGGGCAAAAAAGTCTGCACCTTCTTGGGAGGTGTTGCTCCCCAGAGAGTGTGGAAGGAGTCTGGTGGGAATCTCCTGGCAGGGGTGTTAAAAAAGGAGTGACATTGATGTAGGAGAGGTGGCACGTTCAGACCTGACCAGGAGAATCTGTGGATTCATTTCACTGTGAATCAGAGTTTCCTTGTGAAAATGGAACAAATAGCAACAAAAAACCCACAAAGCAAGTCATGTTGGCATGGATAAAAATAACAGAAAAGATGGAAAGGAGCAAAGTAATGTTTCTTTCTTGCAAATGTCTTTTTTATTTTCCTCAGGCATGTTACAAGCCACACACTGAAGCCAAGCTTGTATGACTCAATGGCAGTTAATTCATCCTTGGTGCAGATTTACTACCTCCCTCCAAACATTATTTATGCAGCTTCACAGGACAGGTTGATTACCCTCCTGAATCAGGCAGTGAGGTGCTTGTGAACTGAGCATTTACATGAAGTCTCGCCTCAAGAAATTCCTCTTGCCTTGTCCACTGGGCTCCAGGTCCGCAAAAACAGATACTACCCTGTGACCTGGAGCCCCGGCACCAAAGGTGCTACCCATAACTTCCAAGAGTGTAGAAACCTAGAGTGCAGGATGTGTGGTGGTCTGTTTGGAGGGGTTTGGGTATGGTAAATGTATCATTCTGAATAGCATTACGCATGAAGATCTTTTCCTGTACACATTAACTCCCTAGATAGACTCATTATGACATAGTTCTCCACAGATAATAATACTGAACATTAAGAAACTGGTATACATTAGATGGTACACATTAATTGATGCAACATCCTAATGAAGCAGATAAATAGAGATAACTGAGATGGGTGTAGAAGAAAGAGAATGATGCAAAAGCTGGGAGGAAGTCTGAGCAGAGCTGCATCCTTTTGTACAATACTCCTAAGGCCTTCACCACCTCGGCGTGCACAATAATCGCCTGAGCTGGCACTGAAGAATTGCAATAAAAGGTGAAAACAATACAAAGGTGTTAAGGTGTCTGGAGTCTTCCCCAGTTGATTCATGTTCCTTTTAACTGAATGCTTTTAAAGCCATGAGAGTTCTGGATTTTAACGGGATTTTTGTTGTTATATTCTTAATATATATAGCTCTCTATGGGTCATCTGGTTACAGCTTTGCTGAGCATTTCTAAACTTTTAGGACTGTTCAGAAATATCCAGCAATGCTTTGTTCTTTTGGTTTTGTGATAAAAAGTTCAATTTTCAATGGTCAGAAAACTTTCCTAGATTTTGTTAAAAATACATGATTTTTTATTAAAATCCTTTCTCCCCTTGGTTTTACCAGTTATAGTCTGAAGGGCTGTGTTAAGGAGTGCGGAAGGGATGAAGAAGGGGTGCTCTTTTGTTCTTTAATATTTTCAGATACAGGACTTTTAGTCTTTCTTTGGCAAAAAAACAGATCATTTCAGTAAACCTTAGAACACTGCAGTTAAAACTTTTAATTTTATAAAACTTCCATGCAAGGAAGAGTGATTCCAACCAATGCACGTGTTTCAAAGGACCTTGCTGTGCCATAGAAACTCCTCCTCAAGCTGAGGGTCTGCGATCTTCCATCCTCCCACCTGCGAAATACGACAATAATTCAAAAATGGCACAAATACACAAAGCGCTCGGCAAGACTCCCGTTCTTGGGATGACTTTCGATGTAATGTCTGTTGTGCTGTTCTTCAGTACCTTTGTGTTTGTAAATGATTTCCACTTCAGACTACCCAAGGTTAATCATGCCTGACTGTGATTCACTGCTATGCATTTACCTCGACATTTCTGGTGCACTTACTTAATATCGGGGCTAGCAACTAGATACCTCAGTGCTGTCTCTTTATTATCCCTCCCACAATTGTTTTCATGCTGAGCTGCTCCAGATTTTCCCCTCCCTTTTTACAAGAGAATTAACTGAGATTGAGGGAGGCTTTTATAATTTATGGCAGTTATGCAAGTTTTGTCCTTCGCTAATACTCTCTGAGGATTACGGCGATCTTGGTGTGTGTGTTTGCTTGTTTACTTTTGCCAGGCAGAAATAGATATTGGCTCTGTTCCTTCTCTGCACCCGTCCCCAGCATCACTTGGAGAATAGTTTGCTCAGGGGGTTCTTCATTAACAATACTAAATTCAGCAGCTTCCAAGCTGCCCATTTGCAGAGATTAGTGCTACAGTCTCGTGCCCATCCAGAAGCTGCTAATTGTTATCATCACCCTGATTCTCTTTGAGGAAGGAAATAGAAATGGGTACAGAGAGCAACATTGCTGTTGTTCTTGCTTGATGTTACCTATGTCTGTATTGGTGTGAGCATAGCCTGTCTTGCCTCTTCTGTCTTCAGAATGACTCACAGAAAGCTACTCAACAGCCAAAAACTCCTGCTGATTTCCCCTTACACAGATGGGAATACAGATAGAGAGGTTACAAATGCCTCCAGAGAACAAAGGGAAGCAGTCTCAAATGCAGGAGCTCAGCTTGAGCGAGTAGTGCCAATGCCCCATCCTACTCCTACCCCCCAGTGAGCTTGACCTCTCACATCTGACTGATGTGTTGTCTTCAGAGAGGTCCTTAAGTCTCTCAGGCAATAACTGCAACCTGATTGAGCACCAGAATTGGAAGAGGAGCCTTAATCCCACCTCTACTTCACCAAAAGGCCTGGTGCAAGTTATTTAAAATTATCCTTGGCTTTCCCCCATCTAAAATAATCATTAGACCACCAGAAGACTATAATCTCATTAACATTTGTACAAAGTGTTGAAAAATGTAATGTTCTATAAAAATGGCTAAGGGTTGTTCACCCAGAACAGCAAAGGAAATGAGTGGCAGTTTAAGTTTTTAAAGACAGACTCGGGTAGTAAGTGGTAAATATCCTGGGGCATGCCAGATGTAGGGAGAAGGGGAGAGCAGGTGCCCGTAGACCTTAGCTTCTTGGGCCAGGGGTCACCCAACTTAAATGAGAAGGATTTGGCTTGTGTCTCGCTGAGATGGAGGTAGGGATGGCAAACAGGGAATGGGCAAAGCATGCAATCTGCAGAGGAGAAAATCCCTCCAGTGGTACACCTTAGATATCCTTCTGTTTATTTGAAAAAAGGACCACGATGACTCAAGTCAATTGAACCAGAATATAGCTCACAGATGGGTGTGGAGGACAGTGGAAAGGGTAAAATCCAGGCAACTGTGGAAGTCAGTTCCAAGAAAAGAGCTGCCTGAACTTTTATGGGGTATATTCCACTTTTAGCTTCCAGATTAAGCTACCAGGGCAACTTCCCAGTCTTCCACAGCTCAAGTTGTGGGCATTTTAGAGGTCAAGGACATCTGCAGCAGACATGCTGGCCAATTATTTGGTGACACCTCTTGTAGTAACTCCACAGGCTCTCTTGAGGGCCACCATGAACATATCAATTTGTTTATGAGCCACAGATGACCCTCCTCTGCCCAGAAACACAGTTTCCAAGGAATGGTAGACAACATGAAATTACATCCTTTAAGTTAATTTTTGAGATGTATTGTTTCTGAGAACATCAGTATATCGATGACTTTTAATTTACGTCTGTGGTGTTTCTGAGAGAAGTCTTGCAGTCCATGCTAAAAAAAAAATAAAAAAAAAAAAATCCCCTACTGTGATGAATGAAGGCAGTGTTTTTCAGAGTGATGGAGGTCTTGAAAACTGTAGAAGTGAAATTCTGGTGTTTATCCATGAACCAAGTCGCTGGCAGATGAAGAAGGCTGGCTTCATTGCACTATTTCACCTGTTTACTTGAGTCTCGTCCTGCAGAGCTAATTCCTAACACTGCCAGACTGTCACTCTGCTCAGCCAGTCCAACAAGAGCAGCTAAAATTTTAAAACACACTCCTCAGCTCTCAAATTCCCATGAAAAAGTTCTTTTTTCTGTGCTCTCCCCTGAAGAATTACCCTCAGTCCATGTACAGAGCATTTCTCTGTGTATTAAATATATAGACCATTAAAAAATAGAATTCCACCGTAACTTCCTGCTCCAGTAAACAAGCTGGTTTCACTGCTGGGATGCATCAGAGTCACTGCAGCATTGTGACAAGTGCTGATGTGAACCTTGCCTGCCAACTCCTGATCTTTTTCTTAGCACAGATTTTTTGGATTTGCGGTGTACAGTGCTGTTGATAGTTCACACAAAAAACTACTGTAAGTTGATATAAACAAATATATTTTTTTCAAATGCCATAAAGACATTTTCTTGGGAGACATTTGCTCACTTAAGTCTTGACTGAATCTGTCTTTGAGGTTTAGCAAAGTTAAGGAGGAAGAATTGATTGGTATTTTTGTGATTTTTTTTTGTCATGTAAAAATTATAGATGTGTAGCAGCCAACAATGATACAAGTAAAAAACCTTTTAAAACCGTATAAAGTCATATAAATTTTTTTTTAAAACATGATGTCCATGAAAAGAGATGAGAGGGGGCTTATTTGTTTGGTTTAGAAAGAAAACACCTGGAAGCCCAACCTGACCTTAATTTCAGCTGTGGTTTTTCTGAGACAAAATTTAGCTTCTGTTGATTTTGAGTCAGACAAAAAAAGCTTTATCTGAGATGTTAACAGGAACGAGGATAGATGAATGCTAAATAAAAGCACCACTGAGGTCTGAAGAAGCTTTGGGATTGTCTTACATAGCATGAGATAGGGCCTTCACTGTCCTATTTTTAAATGTCAGTGCTCTCTTTTACCAGATATATCTGATAGCTTGGGATAACCACTCTTATTGCTGCAGGGCTCAGCACAGGGTTGTATTTATAAAGTCCCCTTCATCCAGGCCTTCTTGTTTAGCACCTTCACCTTTCATCTCTACCTGTACTCCACACAACAAAGAGAAAAATAATAAGCCACAGGAAGCTGCCTTTGTTCTCATGCCACCCTTGGCTCAAAACTGAAGGGGAAAGTGGCTTAATGCAAGAGAAACCCTCACTTCGAAACAGCAGTGTTTGTCCCATTGGAAAACTCACGATGGTGATGGGCATCATTTCTAATTTTATAACAAGTAAAAAACAATTCTGTGACATTTAACATCAGTTGAATAAGACTGACCAATTTAACTGGCTAAAATATCATCATGCTTGAGGAAATGTTTTCCTGTATTGCACTGAAAGCGTAATGTTTTTCTCTTAGGCACTGTTTTCCTTGGACTTTGTAATTTGTAAGGGACTAATTGAGAATTATGAACATATTGTATATTAGCTCTTAATACGGTGGTTAAAAGGGGTTGCCAGGAAAATCAGGGGATGCGAATACCTGGGAAGAAGTCAATTTCATCATGAATCCCACCAGGAAGGCAGGCACCGCCAACCCTGCTCCGTATTTTTTCTCTGAAGAAAAAGATAAATGGAAGCTCAGCATCTTGCACGTTGGAGTCGTGATGAGCATGGTGGTGGTTTTGCTGGGCTAAAATTCCTGGTTGCTGGTGTAACACGTTTTGGAAATCCTCTGCCCTGGGCAAAAGCCACTGCAACTTGAAACCTGCCGGGGCTGATGCTTGGCAGGGGCACTGCCGCTGCTGGATGCAGGGGGCTGCTGGCTTCGCTGTGGGATTTTGGGCAAGGAAACAAAATAAAATGGGTCCAAAAGAAGAGAAAGGCAGTTGGGAGTATTCAATACTTCCAGGATCTCATAACCTGATTTTTTTCCCACACCATGAGCAAGTCCCATAAGGCAAAGGCCGGGGGGGGGGTGGTTTACCTCATCCTGGGGCTGAATCTTTGGGTGATGGAAAGACGAGAGGTGTGTGTATGCCTGGAGAGTGGGGAGAGGAGGAAGGCCAGAGGGGGAGAAAGAGAGATACAGGGTCCTGGCCACCTGCCAAGAAAAATAACTAACATTTTGCAAAAGAGAAATCCTAAGACTGAGGTCATAGTATGGAAAAAGTCTGTTTCACAGACTCTTGAGCCTGAATACAGGCCAAGTTTTTTTTTATGTGCTTTTTTTTTTTTTTAAATGCAGGCATCCTATTAACATTTGAACACTAAAGCTCGTCCAGGAATGGAAAGATTTTGGAATTTGAAGTGCCTTAGTTTTCTGCTTTGTTGGTACACAGATATGGTTTTTTTTAATTACAAGAAAGTGAAGTTTTGAATGAGAAGCTCCCTCATTTTGCTTTTAACTTATTTTACAACTATGAAGACCAAATTAAGGGGATCTAAAGAAATGCATGCTTCTCCCACAGAGTGACCAACTCAAAGAAAAGAAACTTTTCAAGCTTGGTGGACAACTTTTTATTTGCCATGCAAAATACAAAAAGATACTGAAACCTGAAATGATTAATTTTCCTGTGTGGAAAAGTCCTACTGTTCAGCCATGAATAGCTATGATTTTTTCAAACCTTTATAGTAGTAAGCTGACAGTTTCATGACAAATTACTTTTCATACTTAACCAAACAAATTATTGAAGTTCTTCTGCCTTAATATCTGGATTTGGATTAAATGTCAGAGTGTGGATATTTTTTAACTGGGGGAAAAAAATAACTCTTTGGATTTGTTAAGATGTTATTGCAAGCAAGTTTTCTGGTCTTTGATTTGCTAAGCTACAACTGGAGTCTGCCTTCCTCAGGGTAAGAATATTTCCACATTATCATTTCACCTGGGGTATTTTAAGAGGGAGAATATTATATCTTGGTATGTGCCTCGGCTTTGTGAATTCTGTTCTTTGTTTAGCATGCAGACAAGCTCCATCTCCCGAAAGAGATGTGGAATATATTTATTGGCAATTTAGAATTTATGATAGATTTGACAAGCAAGCAGGGTGACACATCAAAGCTATCAAAGCTGGAGATGAATCAGGACAAAGGTTTGGATGAGGTATATTGTTCCTGATATTCAAAAGGGTTATACTTGCAGATCATTCTAAAATCAAGGAAACTGTTCTGCTGACTTACAAAGATAAAAGCTAAGTTTCTCCAAGAAAAAAAAAAACAAAACATGGTTTGATTGTCCCACAGACTTTTTTTGGCAAAGTAGTGCAATTACAGCTGGCATTTCTACATGCTGATTTTTATTAGTTTTGTAAGATGTTTTGTCAGGATTCATTTGTGCTGATTCCCCCTTTCATGGTATAAACTGTAAGCAATTGTAGGTAGAGAGAAAGAATCTCTTGACATATTTCCTCAGAGATACATCCCAGGAGGTGCAATAGATCAGGTGTACCAAATTAAAACAGGCCTGATCTGTTACCTGATAAGCCTGTGGACTTACTATGTATTTCATTGTATTAGTGCACTCCAAGGTGAAAATCCTATCCATTCACCATCAGCTTCCCTACTATCAAAGCAAAGCAGACAAATCAGCACAAATAATCTCTTCAAAGTATTTAATAGCATGATACAGGAAAAGATTGAGCAAATTACCCTTTTGTACCTTGTTTGATGACCATTTTTGGTGCCATTTATAAAGGGTGAAGTTTGAGGGGAGTGAAGGGGGCCTTTTGTTCTGAAGTCCCCTAGGGAGATGAGGCAGGCAACCCAGACATGCATCCTGCCTTGACATAGTACAGACAGAGGCCCATACAGCAAAGGGCAAGAAAAAGGCCTGGTTGGGAACCCCATAGCATCGCAGAATGTAACCCCAAAAATAATTTATCATCACTCTGATCTGTACTGTTTTTAACTGTTGGACTTAATACAAGAATTAATGTGGCTGCTCATGTAAAACCCACATGATTTCCCCATAACTTATGTAATAAATGTAATATGAGGCACACACTGCTTAATCCTTGCAGTCACTGTAAGCAACAGCAGTTTCTGTAAACTTCTGTAGCAGAAAGGATGAAGCCTTTTGCCAGAAACTGTTAAAAAACCCTAGGCTCTGTCAAAAAGTGAAGTTTTGATCTTGCAAGTAGTTATGGGCAAGCATGATGCTTTCCAGCAGAACTTTCAGCATTATTGTTTGAGAGACCAAAAGTTCCTGTGGGTACCTAGACTCGCATTTATGCTGTGCTGCCCATCTCTCCAGTTCAGTTAAAGACTGTTTCCCAGTGAGCTGCATGCTTTAGTGTGAGCAGTCTCAGTAAAGCCGGATGAGTTATACATGTCAAAAAAGTGGCCTGCTACAGAGTGACTGCATGTGGAAGCCAAAGGTGAAAAAAAAGGGAACCTGTGTTTGTCTGGGGATTCTACCGCTTCTCCCCATCCCTCCAGCTGCCACTAGCGTGCTGACCATCACATCCCACAGTACAGTAAACCCAGCGCAGCTTTGGTGAGTGAGCAGTCCAGCACCGAGGCCAGGAGACAGATCGTCACTGGGGAGGGGTGTCCTTTCCTCCCCTGAAGAGCTTTGCTTTTTCAGGTTTTGTATTCAAGAGAAAGAAACCTCTCCCTGAGCCTTTCCCGTAAGTGGCTGGCACCACTCTTCAGCAAGCATGCTAACACAGGGAGCCCTGCAGCACCCACAGCAGCTTCTTGTGATTGATGCTGAGTAGCCAGGAGACAGGAACCGAATCTCCAGCTCCAAAGCCCAAGAGACAGTGGAATATACAGAGAAAGGGGAAGATTAGAGGTTTGGTAACAGAAGTCTTATCAGCTAAATGGCATTTTAGGAGTTTCATTGTTACGTGTAACACATAAAACTAAAATACACAGACGTATATAATACATAAACAGTGAGAGTTAGGTGCAGACCTAGGTGGTGAAGGTTAGATTGGCAGAGTGACCTAAAATATTGATATTATTCCCAACTTGCATATATTTTCTTATGACCACAGCAGGTGGATGACTTAATAACCATCATCCCCAGGCATTATGGAAAGATTATAAAAAGCAACAGCCCTCCTTTTAAAATTATTTTGATTTACTTTTATGTAGCAGAAATGGCCAAGTACATCTTTAGCGTGATCCCATTTGGCTCAATGACGTTGCAGAGCTATGAATTCACTATGAGAAGAAAAACTCTTTCTGTGCCCTGAGGAACATAAAAGCCTTGATGCCTAGCTGGAAAGCAAATGCCTCTTGCTCAAGCCGCTTATGTTTCTCTACTTGAGAAAAATTAAAATATCATCTTATTTCTTTGCATGCACATGTCATCCACTCAAGAGTTTTATCCAAATAAATCTCTGGTTCTTTTCAAAGAACATCTTCCATATGAGATGCATTAGCTTTAAAGACTCACCAAGAACAGAGCGGTCCAGGCTGACACTCTCAGTTTCCAGCAGAGAAGCGACTGCATGAATCTTATCCCACAATTCTGCAGCTCAGTTAATTAAGTATTTGATGTCCCAAGAAGCTGCTGCCTCCTAAAGCCAAGGAGAGGGAGCTGCCAGGCCCCGTTCCCATCTTTGGCCACCAGACATGGTGACGTTCAGAAACTTTCCACCCATCACACCATGTTACACAACTCTTCCCCTCTCCCCAGCCCACTGAGTTGGTGAAATTAAATAGCATGAAAAATTAACCCCACTGTTGTTGTAATGCAGCTGGGTAATGTGTGGCTTCCTCTGCTGCTACAGGAGAACCTGAGTTTTCTGCTTGGGTAGTGGGAGCTCTGTGGACAGGGTGGAGGGAGCCCGGTATCACAGACCCTGGGGAGCACCTCAGCAGCCCTACATCCCTGCTCACTCTCTAGGTATCCTCGGGCAACTCAGGCCCTATGCACAGGATGATTTCTGATTTCTTTCCCTGTCTTGTTATCTGCTGTCCATCCCATGCTTTTCACCACCTCTTCTGCTTTTCTTTCTCTCCTTTCTCTTTCTTGCTGCAGCCTTCCTAGTAGTCTCCTACTATCCTATCCATGGTTTTGTCAGGTTCATCACCTGCAGCCTCATTTCTCCTTGCTCTTCACCCTTGCTGACCCTCCCCTTCTCCACCTTTGCCCCACAAAACATATCTCCTGAAAAAAAGAAAAGAAATAAAAAGATACATGGAACATGGGATACAAAAATATACCTACCGCAGCCTGGGTTCCTGGCTTAGTGCATATGCCTCTTCACCTACTGCTTTCTCCTTTGTCCCTTGATTCCTCCATCATGTCATCTTTGCTGCATGGTAGATCACTGGGATGAAGACTAACTTAATTCCTTTGCCAGATGCCCAGGTATTGCCCCAATCTTCCTTTGGGGCACATAGTTTCCCATTACTTTCCTTTAAGAATCATATGAGAGAGAGAGATTAATATAGAGAAAAGTTTTACTTAGCTACAAAATGCTTTCCTTTTATAACTTTCAGCATGATTGGCAGATGGGTTTATTTAATCAAATTGCCTTTTCTGTCAGTCTATTATTTAATGAGGGAGTTCTTTTTCTGATTGCATCGGAAATGTGGAAGCATTTGAGAATTTCTGATGTGCTGTTTACTCATCCATTATTTTGGGAATCAGTTTAATTTCAATGTCAGCAGTGGAATTAATAATCATAACAGTTATCTGTCACAGAATGATCTGTTTGGGGATTTTCTGAACAAACCAGAATATATCCCCCTCCCTCCCTTTCACCAGAGAAGGGAGTTTTTAAAATAAGTCAAATTTGAACATGTTTTTGTTTTGTTTACCCCTTCCATATATTTTCAGGCTTTAATTCAGCACTGAGTCACTGATATGAAATCCTTTACTAGCGTACGTTATCCCTATTTTTTTTCACTGCTTATTTCACTCTGAGTTTCTCAAACACTTCCATCAAGATGAATGACTTCTCCGTTAAAGTGTATGCTTCCTTCCTGGGGAAAAAAAAAAAAAAGTCCTATCTTCCCAGAGATAATGCGAAATCCCTTTCTGGTAGTCATGTTAATCTGGGCTGATTTAGTTCTGTTTTTGGTGTTGCACTTCACTGGGTGATGAACAGGCTTCCCATGTGAGAGCAGGGGAGTGCCTGAGCGGATGGACAGACGGGCGGACAGACATGAGGGAGACAGATGGGACCCAAATCTGGTTCTGCTCCATTTAGGTTTCCTTCAGTTTTGCGTTTATGTGCAGCCCTGCATAAGTAAATAAATGATCAATGAATAAAACCTTTCAGTTGATACATTTGATAAGTACCAAGACTTTTTGTATGACTCCAAAGTAAGGGCAGTAACTGTTAAATGAATTGCTTTTTAAATAAAACACATAAGAGAAATTTTTAAATCCTTCATTGTTTCTTAAAATGTTTTAGTGCCTCATTAGTTCTTGATTAGCCTGGTTGTTAAGACGTCGTTATTATGTGGTAATAAGGTGTAGGAAATTACCTTGAGGACTATAGCCGTCACACAGACCTGCTATAGTTAGCACCTCATCAGGTGCTGAGACCAAGCACCAGTGGGACAAATTAGGGGTTCACTGCCTGGTGGTGGGGCTGGTGGTCCTGTGTGATGGGGTGTTTGCTGAGATTATGTGAGTCCTCCGATGGAGAAAAGTGGAGAAGACCTGACACAACATAACCTCTCAGCAGCCTTTTGCTCTTCAAGGGTTCCCCGGTCTTGCCTTTGTCAGAGCATGGAAACTGATATAAAACAGTGGAATCAAATTACTTTGCAATTACATTCATTTAAGTAATTTCAAATATGCCTGAAGCTCACGCAAATGGAAGTCCATTCTTTGTTGTATGATTTGATAGGCAGAAAGTGTCATAGATTTGATGGCAGTCCAGCAGAGTATTCCCAAACTAACGAGCTCTGCAGGTCATTAATATTTCTTTTGAACACACACCCTACCTTAAAGCCTGCTACAAACATTGGTAAAGCTAATCATTATTACCCTTTTGCAGATAGGAAAATGAGCCTTGTGGGCTATTTTTATTGTCATTTGATGCAACATTAATCAGCATTCTGAAGAAGAGACATGCTTGGATGTCCCAGGCTGCATATATTTATTTTTCAGTGTGTATAATTTATTTTTTCTCCCTAAATCTCTTGGAGGTTGATACTCTAATGCACACAGTAGGTACCTCCCATTCATTACCTATACAGGGAGCTAATGCCATACGGCAGCATCACCATCTTTGAAGAGCACCGAAGATGCTAATAATTAAAAACACAAACTGTGCTCTCACTAGTAGTTTCCTCCTTGTTCCTTCCCAGGTTTCAATCTTCACACAACAGATGAGGCACAGTCCTCGGGGGATGGAGAGCAGCTTGGTGCCAGCGTGGCTGCTGTCACTCTGCCAGTGTGCAGGGGTGATGCCCCGTGGGCTGTGCCAGCCCCTGCTCGCCTACCTCTTCTTGCTGTCGGGTTTTTGAGGACTTTCACACCCAGGAGCGGTGTCAGAGCAAAGCTGTGGGGAGACCCCTGGTGCCAAGAGGCTCATGCTGTGCATGAACCTCCAAAACAGGGTTATGGCCTGGGTATCAGTCCTAAATATCCATATTTCATAGAATCATAGAATAATAGAATGGTTTGGGTTGGAAAGGACCTTAAAGATCGTCAAGTTCCAACCCCACTGCCATGGGCAGGGACACCCTCCACTAGACCAGGTTGCTCAAAGCCTCATCCAGCCTGGCCTTGAACACCTCCAGGGATGGGGCATCCACAGCTTCTCTGGGAAACCTGTTCCAGTGTCTCACCACCCTCACA
>VZTO01005786.1:37036-101773 GCA_013400615.1 Syrrhaptes paradoxus | reverse complement strand
TTTAAGGTCCTTTCCAACCCAAACCATTCTATTATTCTGATTCTATGATCCTGGTAATAAGAAGAGTAAGTCCTTGTGCTTTGGCATTCAGCTACAAGGAAGCGTTGCAGAAACGATCAATAAGAAAATTCTGACTGACCTTTCATTCACTGCCAATTCTTCCCTGGCACTGCTTTAAATTTCATATAGACTTCAGGCAAGAGACACAAAGCTATGTAGCAAGGGCTGTTTGCTGCATCTTTGGAACAGTAAAAATTTTTCTACTGTTAATGTGAGGATATTAGTACACTAGAAAACATAAAATTATTTATTTAGACTAATAAAGACTCTGCTGGAGATACTTTAAGTGTTTATATAACTTCTGGAAAGTTATTTATGTATTTCAAAGGTCTTTATTGTCAGTCTGCTACATTTTGCCCATTTTTTTTTTTCAGTATTTTCATCAGTGAGCTCTGCGGTCTTCAGTGCACTAAAAATGCTTAAGTGCCTGACCATGTACATCTAAAGTATTTTCTCTTACCAGTTAAAATACATTTGCCTTGAAGGTAATATAGTGGGCTAAATTAATTGCTGATGAAACTGGTTTTACTAGAGCGACACTGATGGTGAAACTAACCCAATATATTTTGTTTCAGAGATCCACTTTTGACCATTAGCATTGTTACTGCTAAATTGAATTATTTAGAAGTCAAATGTTATCCCTCATATATATGACTTTTGAAATATATATTTCATAATATAGACAAAATATTTGCCTACAAATTATTTGCACTTGTACTAAATTAACGTTATTTTCTGTAGGGTTTATCTTACTTAAATATCAAACAGATACTTACCCATAGCTCTGTCAATATTAAGTCCTCCGCATTTTATTTCCACACCCAAAAGTACTTCTGAAATAATGACTGCTTTGATTGGACTTGATCTGATATAAAATAATAACAAGTTAAATGATACTTAATGCCATTTATTCAAAAGTGGAGGCCATAGTTAGATCCTGTAGGAGACTGTGTGGAATTCAGTTCCTGAGAAGTGTCAGATAATCATAAATTTATAACATACAAACCAACCAACCAACCAGTTGTATAATGGAGCAGATTTGAGCAAGTGGTCTTAATTCCAATCTGATTTTGAAAGAAAAAAACAAAAACAAAACACAAATCCTTGAATTTCAGTCATGTAACAATCTGAGAATACATTTCCTGCATGTTTGGCCCATACTAACACTTGCTTACAACACTGCTGTTGTGGAGAAGTTTGCTCCTATGCATGACAGTCTGACAGCTGATGACAGAAAAAAAAAAAATCACAGAAAGCTGCAATTAACAGCCAATGAGTGGGAAAAAAAATGAAAGAAGCTAGTATGTTTTGTGAATGCAGAGTAAACTCAAATCAAGGCTAGTTTCAGTACTTTGCAAACTGAATTAAATTAAGTTCTAAATCAGCATGGGTAATTGATATTTTGTTTGATACAATGAAAAGCCATATGGGTCAACTGAAAAAAAAATTGTTGCATTCATTTTCTCAGCAAAATGAAAAAAACACATTCAGGGCTAATTGTTTCATTTAGCATACCTCACTCTAGAAAGTGCTTGGGCAGCCTTACTACAGCATTGGATACAAGCGTATTTAGAAATAATGTTTTTGAAAGAAGAAAATGAAAGCATAGCATTTCAGAAATGTTGGAATTAATCATTTTACATAGAAATTAATTTTTTTAGTTATTTAGGGAAAAACATTTCTCAAATCTAGCAATTGCCAAGCATTTTGGCCAGTCTTCACACAGTTCTTGATGGCTGAACTACTTGTCAGAAAATTCCTTTCAGCTCTAAATCCCTCACACCAGACTCTAGTAAGAGCCTCATCCGCACTCGAGCCTGTGTGAAAAATGATTGTCGACATTTTTCTCAAGATGATTCAACACTTCCTAAGAGTTAGGATGGCAGAAAGCATTGTCAGACATCATTTAGACTTCCAGATTATTATTTTTTACAAGATGGTTGTGGTAGTTAGCAGCTGGGTAGTAGAATTTAGCAATCAGAATACAGTTGTGTCTAATTCATTTTTATAAACTACTCCTGTTAGTTAAAAAAGGATATTTCTGTGGAAGTGACATTACAGCCCTGCATATGATTTTTGAATATGACTTTTTCTCAGAAACTGCCAGCATGATACTGCCAGAATGCCAAGCTGGTGTCCAGAAGAAAATTTAAGAGCAGTGATAAAATGAAAGTGGAAAATAGAAGCTCTTCTTGCAAACAGGGGTTTGTAATAGATATTCTGACACAAAATGAATGATGAGGGGTGGAAAATTCATAATGGTGTGGAGAAGTGCAACACACACTCTGTGCATAGAAGACTGACCTATAACTCATAAGACTGTGTGTGTAGAGAGAGTTATGAGAGTTGCTCCCTGGTGTATATTTAAAAAGAGACATTAGAAAGGAGATATAGTATGGTTTACTGTTTGAGAGCTAACTTCATAATTTTGTCCGAAAATGTTTTAAAGAAGAAATACTTGTTTTAAAAAAAATATATATATTGCAGTCCAGGTGGTGTATTTCTGCACAGCACATTCAGGATCTGAATGCTGGGAGCAAAGCCCTTCCCCTCTCTGAAGGAGCAGCCCTCAGTTGATTATTTCTGCTGTTGCAGTGTCTAAAGGAGATCATTTCTAAGGAAGAGGATTTTCCTCTTTTGACTCCTAGAAGTGGTTATCTCAAAGTGGAACAAGCAGGCCAGAAGTGCTTGATGGCATCAGACCCCAGGGTTGCTGAGGGTCTGTGCCATGGAGCCTGTGGACAACCCAAGCGCACACCTTGACCGGAGCTGCAAAATGCAATTTGAATTAATGGGATCCCTTCAGCACAGCTCCGTGTGAAGCAAAGGAATTACCTGACCATCACTGCCATAGATAAAACGCGTTTTTCTTGCCCCCAACAGCGAAATCCACACCCACATACCAGCCCCAGGTGCCAGTGCCTGCCCCCAGCTCCCCTGCCCCAAGGGCCCTGAGCCTTGACACTGCCTGAGCAGCCCCTTCCCTCCCTCAGCCCGTCTACAGGAAAACCTCTTATATTTTGGTGTGCTATCAGTTCAGGGCCACAAAGATGGTCAGAGGGCTGGAGCACCTCCCATATGAGGACAGGCTGAGAGAGTTGGTGTTGTTCAACCTGGAGAAGAGAAGGCTCCAGGGAGACCTTATAGCAGCCTTCCAGTACCTGAAGGGGGCCTTCAGGAGAGATGGGGAGGCACTCTGCATCAGGGAGTGTAGTGATAGGATGAGGGGTGACAGTTTTAACTGAAAGACGATAGATCTAGATTATATGTTAGAAAGAAATTTTTTATGGTGAGGGTGGTGAGACACTGGCACAGATTTCCCAGAGAAGCTGTGGATGCCCCATCCCTGGAGGTGTTCAAGGCCAGGCTGGATGAGACTTTGAGCAACCTGGTCTAGTGGAGGGTGTCCCTGCCCATGGCAGGGGGTTGGAACTCAATGATCTTTAAGGTCCTTTCCGACCCAAACCATTCTATGATTCTATGATCTTCTCCCTTTTTAGCATCTTGTGATCAGAACAAAAGCAGAGAGGAGAAAAGAGAATACTATCACTAATGCAGCATCTCCTAATAAGTTTGTTCGTGTGCTGAGCTTAGTAAAACTGTTGGAAATGCCCTGGCCACAGAGGCAGCCCCTTTGGGAGCAACACTACTCCTTTCTCTGATCTGAGCACACAGGGTGCAGGTCTCCGTAATGAGCAGCAATTCACTTACTCCGTGGGGCAGAATACTGCCTGGTGTTTTGGCCGAGAGCTTTGGTTTCCTTTTGTAGTCTGTCTCGTAAGGAAAAAAATGTGTTTTTCCCTATGCCAAGCTTGGCTGCAAATGAAAGGCACTGCACATGGGAGAAGTTTAAGCCCATTCCTGCAGAAATTTGAGGTCTGGAAATTTTGACAAAAATCACAGCAGCCCCTACAAATTTAATGCACAGAACTCTACAGCCCACCCCTCAGCATGAAGTGAAGGCACATTGATCTGGCCATACATGAGCTTTCAGATCTTTCTGTACCTTATTTCTTTTTTTTTTCCTCTTGCCACACAATTAATTAATTATTTGACAATATATTCTGTCATCTTATTATTTCAACAATAGCAGAATGTAATGGTATATAATTAGGAAGCGGAATGTAAGAGTGGTATGAAGATTATTTTAGCAATGAGATTTTTTTTTAATTAAAATTTCATTACTGCAAAAGTGTCATGCTAATGCCCTTTCCAGCATGTGAGCAACAGTGTCCATGGGTGAAAGGGATGACCCCCAGGGGTGGATAGCATGGTTTGCCTCCTCTTGCACCCCAGTTGGGGATTCTCCCGAGGCACTGCTCTTCCCTACCATGAGAACCTATGAGGGCACAGTATATTCTGAAGTCTCTACAAGGTGTGGATTTTACAGTGAAACTCTTTCTACTTCTTCAGGGGTGAAGTTGGTTTTGTTTAAGGGGGTGTTTGTGAAGCATCAGGGGCTGTGAGGAGTCTGTTGCACCACAGACCTGTCAGTTTTCTCTATTTTATCTTTGCAGCCCATATCTTCAAATGAAATGGTATGCTGACTTGCACAGTAGCCAACTGGGTTCTTGTCTGTTTATTTGCTTGTTTTAGTCATTTTGTCTCCATCTAGTCAAATAAACCTGTAAATTCAGTGTGTACGCAGTGGAACCTTGTCCAAAACTATGCTGTCTCCTTCCTGACAAGGCTGACAGAGAGTATAATCACTTATATTGTCCAGATTACTGTTTACATAAAGGAGCAATAAATACCTGTTGAAATTTTTACTGGAGGCCTCCCAGATGGATGGTTCATTTATTATTACAGACAGGGTTTCATTTACTTAGTTATTAAAAGAAGCAGACCGCTACAGCCCATTTATAACTATATTAAAACTAAATGAAGCTATAAGTATTGCAGACAGGACTGAGTAAAATACATATAGTGGCTTTCCAGGAAATGGCTAGGAAAAGTATTTAAAAGGAAATGCTGAAAACTTTGGGGGTCCTGGTGTGTCTTTCCCAGCCATGCTTCTACTGGCTGCAGCTCAGGAGGTTATGGAGGAGGTATAGTTCCCATATGTTCCTGTCCTGCTGCTCAGTGCCATATGTATATTCTGCAGTAGCCCTTCTGTATCTGCCTGTCAGCCAAGTGCCGTTGGAAGGGACCAAATTAGCTTGTTCCTCCCTTGTGAAGCCTTTATTTATATGAAAATCTCCAGCCAGGGATCTCAAATAATCTTTTTTCTTTATTCTAGAGCCAGAATATCATTGAATATCAGCTCCAGTTATAAGAGGGGTCGGAGCTGCTCCATCAGCACCAATCCATAAAGCAAAGGCAGATTCATCAGGTGGATACCTGTGACCTTAGTTCTGAAGGTATAACCAGAGGTCCAGCATAGCTGGCTATGAAATTAAAATAAAGGTTGTGGATGGTCTTTGTGGCACTTTTCTAGCACCAAGAACATTTCACCAGAGATACTCACCACTTCTTTGAATAAAGATAAATTGTTCGCTGGATGGGAAGCAAATGGTTGCCTGGGATCATGATTTTATTATGTCCAAACTAGACAAATAAAGGACAGTCCCAACAAGGAAATGCTGGTGTCCCAAGGTGGAAGAAATTTTTGACTAGAAATTGATGGAGTAGAAAAACCTAGAAACAAGGAAGATTGGATTTTTTTTAAGCAGAGCTTGTTAGGTTAGCAAAAGGCTGCATTTCCACAATCAAGGGAAAATCCAACTTTGCTGCAAGCTAGTTCAGCTTCAGTGGTGAAGTAAAAGTTGAAATTAGAAATGAAAAAGCAACCTATGCAATAGAAGTGAAATATAAAATACCTGTAACATAAAGGGGGGAGATTATCAATCTAAAAGAAAAATTATAAAATACTGAAGATGGATAGATGGAATGGAAGATACCAGAGGAAAGTTAAAGGGCAATAAAAATAAGAGTTTTCTTAAGGTATGTAAAGAACAACAACAAAAAAAAATTCTAGCAATAACCCCTTATTAGCTGGAAATATTAAAGCTGGTAATAGTACTAGAGTCAATAATTATTTTTTTAATATGAGAAGAAGCAGGATGCCTAGTAGACAGGCAGGAAGCTGAACAGTGCCTAGAGAGAACAAATTATTTAAAATCAGTTACCCTAGGTACAAATATCCGTAAACCTCAGATCTTCCATGCTATCTTATCTCCATGAAGGCCACTGGCTAGTAAAATCTGAGGGTCATTTGTGATGTGCCTTGAAATGTGGGGTAAACCGCAGGAGACAGCTAATGCTGTGCAATACGCCAAAAGGCCAAGGAAGAAAGTTTAAGGACAGGTCGCCTGGCACCTACTACTGCACACAAAGTTTGCGGGGAGCCCAAAAAGGGTTCCTTTAATACCAATTAATTCCAATAAAGAACTGAAGGGTAAGAGCATAATTACTGGCATTGGGTATTTTACTTTCAAGGAAAGAAATGCTGAGTTCTTATCAACCAAAGCTGATTTCATTCTCTGAGGAGGTGGCAGCTTTGCTTGGTGAAGATACTAGTGATGCCATAATAGACCTTCATAAGGCTTTAAAAATGTATCACATACAATATCAATTAAGCACAAATTAAAAATATCCTTGCTCTTAACTAGTTCTGAAGGTCATGCCAGTGAAGGAAGGAGGCTTGAAGGAAACCAACACAAAGTTGTATGTCTTAGGACAAGGAATGTCCTCCTGACTCTGTTTTTAAGTGGGTACTCTACCCTGGTAAGCTGCAACTCTGAAAATGCTTGAGAGATGGAGGTGAGTGGGCAGCTGGGAGCCAGCGCCAGCCTGATGCCCTGGCATGGAGAGATCGTGTGAGCAGGGCCCAGGGGACTGCACAGGGACAGGGAGCTGCCGCTTTGCCCATCGCTTTGATGGTGCAAGACACTTCTCAGTTCGACGCAGCAAAGTTGGAGAACCTCTAGCCTAAATGATCTTGTTTCCCTTGCCCAACCAGGGAGATAGGAATGAACACCACTGCAGCCTTGAGTGTGAGCGTCGCTAAAGGAATGGTCAGCCTTACAGAGATGACTACAGTCATCTGCAAGGGAGCACGAGAATAAAAATGGGGGGGATGATGACTCTAGCATGAGGACAGATGCTTGTAAATGCTGAACATAAGGCAGAAAGAGGCTATTTGTAAGGAAATAATCATCGAGTACAAAATCAGATGCTGCACCTCCAGTGGGGAGACTTGGCGGTGGCAGTTCTGTCTCAGACATTAAATTCCTCAAGATTTCTGCTATGAGAGCGGACACATAAGGCAGTAGCATAGTTCATGCACTCTTGTTTCATTTTGCATTTGAAATTAATATTTTGTAGATGGCAGCATCAGCAATTGTTAGAAAATCAGAGAGAGTTAGTAAATAACTGCTAATCACACCCAGAGAGCCTGTGGGGAACAGGGACAGGAAGGCAAGAAATAGATTGGAAAATTACAAGCAACGCATTCAAAATTTTTACTCCCCAAATGCCTTTCCTCCTATCACACAGAGCATGATTAGCCATGAAACTCTGGTAAGCGCTCAAAGTGATTGGACTACTTAGGCTGGTGCTTAGGCGTGAACTGCTAGTCTGTCGCTCATCATTCTTTTCTCTCTCTTGAGTATTTGTGCATTTTTAGGTGGCTCAGAAGCTCAGACAGGTTCATTTTCCTACTTTTCTGAAAAATTTCTCCCGTTTTTAAGGCTGGGTCCTTCTGCCAAAATGCCATTCTCAGGAAGGCCTGTGGACTGTGGGGCACTTTCTTGCCACCCGGCCAAGTGGTCAGAAAATTCAGGGTATGATTTGGCTGCATTTGTTCTCCCTTTCTTTAAAAAGGGAAAAACCACTGGAGCAAGCGCGGTTGCTCAGTGGGGCAGCTGCTGCAGAGGAAACTTTATTCCAACTTCTGCTTGTAGGAGAGAGTAATGGCTGTATCCCTTGGAGAGGACTACCTTGCATTTCTAATGAGACAGTGTAATGGGAATTTAGCAGAGTATTTAGCAGGTTTAAATGGTTTTGGAGAGCAGTGTAGACCAGCCTACATGGATTCAAGCCAAGGACAGAAAACTTTTCCTTCAGAGCATCTATTTTTTATTGAAATTGCTAATTCTGTTTCTGTAGGCTGGGTCCGTTTTTCAGGCATTTAAATTCTACACTCTGGAATTAAATCTCACATTGATATATAAGCTTCATTCCAGCATTAAGTGCGTTAATATTTCACCAGCCTGATTTTACTGGCCTTCTTCCTCTGTTTTTAATTAGATTTGATGGTATTCTATATAATCATGTTTTCCTACATGTTTCTGTGTAGCAGAACTTGCACAAACTATTTGTTGAGGGTTTTTTACACCTTAAACATCGTATATGCAGAGTGAATTTTAGGTGCTGGAAGCAGTGCTTGCAGAGGTCTTACAAGCCTGCTGAAAGATCTATTACAGCATTTATAAAATATCTTCTTGATCTAGTTGTTTACTTCAATCCATAAACTTTTGACTTTATTCATATAAAACACGAATAAATACTACACTTTTCAGATAATATAAATGCATGAGCTTCTTTAAAGTGAACCATTTGCATCAGTTATAGCACTAAAGTGAAAAATAATTTCAGCAATCAGAATCTAATTAATTAAAAATTACTACTGTATAAAAACAGCTACTCCTATATTTAGGATTAGTAAACAAAGCTGTTTGAAATACCTGTTTTGGCTGTAGGTAAGTAAGAAATATTACTGGCCATCTGTTATGTGCAAGTAACCCAGGTAATGGCAACAACATAAGTTTTCTCTTTTTTTTCCTTTTTTTTTTAAGCAAGGAAGTGTGTTCATCTGTTTCTTATGAATTCTCTATAATTCTTACCAGACATAATTTTCCTTGCATTTCTGTTTTAGAAAGAAACCAAAACCAGCCAGAAACCAAAGGTACATTTATCGTACTGGAGCTTAAGTCATATTACGTACGTGAGCACTTGTAGCTGAAATAATCCCTGTAACATAAGGGCACAGTCTGGGTAGGAACAGCAGATTCCCACCTGGCATTCTCTCTCATTTTGCTGGGAACAAGAGTTAAAGGTCTTGCACAGTGTTGTGCCTCCAGGAAGGTTTTGTTTTGTTTTTCTGCAATGTGGAGCAATACTTTTCTTCTCCTATATCAGCACATCAGTTGTGACTTGAAACATCTGGAGCCAGTCTGAGAGCCTGCAAGCATACTGCTACTTAGAATAGTATCTGTTTTCTTTATGAGTTTCTGGTAATATTGATGCTAATGTCCAGTTCTTGAAAGGTCGCTATGCATTTATGGGAAAGAAAATAAAGCATCAATATTGGGCATTAAAAAATAAGATACTTTTCCAAAACCAGTCTTATTCAGATGAAATGTGGTGGCATAAACTCAAATGAGCACTTAGTTTTCTGATTTTCATATTTCATCACAACCCTTTGCTTTGTAGGGTTCCTCTTCAGCTAAAATCAAAGTATTTTTCCACTATTGAAGTTCCTTTCTTACATAACGAGCAGAAATCACAAGAGTTCGTAATAAACATGGTATTCTGACTGAGATGCTGCATAGCATTAAAATGGAACAATATACTGGATCAGATTAACACATTCATGAGATCTTTCACAAATTGCAAAGATGGTGACTTCTGAATTTATTTAAATAACAGTTGCAGCATATGTATATTTGTGCCCCAGGCTTGCAAACCATTGGCATGTTCTCTCTTAAAGCATTAGTGTTAATGATTTAATTACTATCAATATTTTTCCTTTCCCATCTCAATTTTTTCTTTGGTCTAATTATCAAAATTATCATGAAGACCATATTTCATCTAGGAGCTTAGACCACCAGCGGTACACAAGGAGGTTTTTGCCCCTCATTTTCACAACCTCTCTTAAAAATCTTCAGGGCCTCTTCTCTTGTCTTTTGATTTATGTGTCAAAAGGGAATCTCTCTAATCAAAAAAAAACAAAAACCCATGGTGGCATTTTTTGAGAGTTTTCCAATTCCAATTTTTGTTGGAGGGGAATGAAAGAGTTCATGCGGCCAAGGAATGTGAAATGTATCAGAGGTTAAAGTGGAAGGTGTGATGCCCACTGCTTCTTACATGTGCATCAGCAGATGTGAAGTTTATCTCCCGGCTGGGGTTGCCTGTTCACCCTGGAAGAAAATAGATGTCCTCCTAAGTAGGGCTATACTGGAAGTGTCTGAGACTGTCTCTGGACATTAAAAGTTGCAACTGATTCCCAGCTGCCTGTTGAAGACCACCTGCCGCAGACACTGCACCATCCAGATCTCCTTCCCCATCAGCAGCTTCTCCTTCAGTCCTTACAAACCCAAAAATCTGTGACCTGGGCCCTGGCTCTACCCTCCCATGTGAAACTTGATGTTACTTTGATGTTACTTCCTGGAGGGAAACTAGATGTCTTCCTGCTGTCCCCTGGACTCTGGCTGGGGCTGAAGGTAATCCTTGCTTGCAACTTGACTTTCCAGCATCAACAAATCAGGAAAAAAGACAGACAGACAAAACAGTGAAGCTGCAAGTCTCCACGTAACCATTGCCTCTGAACAAGGTGGTTCCTGGGCAGCCTGCAATGGCCTCCCATCCCAAACCCTAGCTGGTTTTCACCAGAAGCATCTCCTGACCCTTTGGCATGCTGGCTGAGCAGCAGTCCCGCAGGGTCCCTCTGCGATGCCCCACACAGTCACCCTGCCCTGGTGAACCAGTGCAGTGAGCAGTCCACAGGTGAAAGAGGTCAGGCTTTCCAATAAGCTATGCAGGAGATTTGGACATGCAGTCATATTAGTAGTGGCAGATATGGGATGTTGATGCACTCTTAGAAGACTATCTATTTTTCATTACCTGTAACTAGCCCCTCACCCCCCTCCTTCCCCACCATAACTGAGTGGCCCAGCATCCCTGGCTGCAAAACCTTAATTGGTTACTGGAGAAAGAAACCAGCTGGCCTACTGAGGCATTTCTCAATATCCCAAACTCATCCGTATTTCCTTTCATTACATCTCTAACCTGTCACATTCTTTGCGGAGAAAGGAACAAATGCATTAATTGGAGTGCAGCGAGCACTCCCATCCTTTGCTGCCTCTGCGGCTTTGCGGAGATTTCACTAAAGATGTGTAATTAGGTTCTGCAAAGTAACTTCCTGACAGTACATGCTCTTTTCAAGTGCAGGAGCCCTTAGTGATGGTGTATGTTTTTCAGAGCCACTTCAAGTGCCACTTCATATTTCTAGCTTTTGTTTACGCTTATATTTACTTATCTTTTTTACATCAAGGCCAAATCCATTTCAAAAAATCTTTGACCCTGTGGACGGTGTCACTTACGGGCCTGGATTTTGAGTATTCTGAAAAAGGTGTTACAGAAAATAGCTACAAATTGTCTGTATTGAAAAGGCTGTGTTTCCACATGAGGTTGTGTTTGTCTGTCCCTCCTTGTACTAGTTTGCTAGAACACATAAAGAAATTCCATCCTGAGCAGGGGTTGATTTAAACATGATCTGAAGTGCTCTGCTAACATAGGGTGTAGCAAAGCTCATTCTGTGCTGAATCTGTGCCAAAGGGCTTTTCAGATAAATGACAAATTAACGTAATGCTTCTTGTGAAGTTGGAGTATTTTTCTTCTCTACTCCCTGTCTTCAGGTGGGGTCTGCTTATCCAGTTATGGACTTTTTCTTTTAACCATTATCACTGTGATTATGAAGATGAGTTGTTGAGGAGAAGCATTCCACAAAAGCATCCAGACTCAAAATTGTTCTAGCTTCCTTAAGACACTTACTACAAAGTGGAGTCCCTCTAACAGAGATGCCTCCTGCTCATCCAGTGTGTGCTTCACCCTTGGCTTTGAGAGGTACCTGATGTCCAAAGAGCCTTGGTCTCCAGGATTGCTGACTGGTAAAGCTGAATTCCAGTGTGACAGTGTGTGCTGCTCTGACTGTAGCTTTCTAGTTCAAGGCTGAGGGCCGCACCTGACAATGAAAGCAGTCTGGGAACCAGTGGAGACTTTTAGGCACAGAAGTTATATTTGCACAGTAGGAACTCCTGCCTTTACAAGTGTCCTGATTTTGTCTGGAATAGAGCTAACTTTCTTCGCAGTAGCTAGTGTGAGGCTATATTTTGGATTTGTGCTGAGGAGAAGGCTGATAACATACTGGTGTTTATAGTTGCTGCCAGGACAGTCAAGGGCTTTTCAGCTTCTCTGCTGTGCCAGTGTCTTCGTGTGTAGGAGGAGCTGGGAGGGAGCACAGCTCCAATTACTAGCCTAAGTTTCAACCTTAGGTTTAGGATTGAGACCCAAATTGGCCAGTGGTATATTCCATACCATGCACATCATGCCCAGTATATAGATTAGGCTTTGTCTGGAAGTTCTGTGTCTCAGTTGGCTCTCAGTGTTTCAGAATGGGCTCTTCTCTTTTCTGGGATTACAGTTTGGGGCTTTCTCTGCTCCAGGATCATATATTATTATTACTATTACTATTATTATTATTATTGTTACCATTATTTTCAATTTTATTGTAGTTTAGTGACTAAATTGTTCTTATCTCAACCCACAAGTCTCTTTTCCCTTTACCCCCTTAATTGTGTCCCCCTATTCCCCAGGAGCAAGGAGGGTGAGCAAGCAGCTGCTAGTGGGTTTAAACAACAACAACAAGGTAGACCTCTACATTAGCAAGCTGTCTTAACCTGATATGTCCTTGTGACAAATACATGGGTCAGGCAGGCCAGATCCCACTCTAGGGGGAAAAAAAAGAAAACAAGCAAGCAAGCAATTTATGATGACCTGTTTTTTCCTATCCCCAGAATTAGGAGACTGTTTGTACGCTGACAGTAGTTCCAGAAGGGGCCACAAGCCCCGGGCAGGCAATGCTTTTCTTGGAGAGCAGCACTTCTGAAATGAGAAACAGACAGGGAAAATAAAGACAGGCTAAAACATATGAGCAAGAAGAGGTTGGTGGGCCAGTGATGTGGTTTCTCATTCCCTTTCTGTGGATGGTTCCTGCTTGCACTCCTGGTGCTTCACCTTAGTTCCACTCACACTTCCACATAACCTGAAAGATTCAAAAAATCATATTTACTTCTAATCACAGACTCACAATACACTTTTTTTTGATGTTGATACAAAATCCAGGTCACTAATAAATACATAGAGTTACCTAGAACATTTCATTTTATGCTTTTGATTTTCCAGCTTCCATTTAGGAGAAGAGCTAAATTGATGAGTCTTAAATAATATACTTAACTGCCACATCACTAGGAGAAATGCACACACTCAAACTCAAGGGAGAGCAGGCAGTGACACCCTGGGTGCTCTGCTTTTCACACAATAAGCACATCTCTTTCTGGTTAAATCACTATCAATGTATATTCCATCATATTTCATTACATAGTGCCCAGTCACAGATCTGAGTTTTCTATTTTCAAACACTATTTTTTCAGGGACGTCCTAAACAGATCTAACCAAAAAATGAGCAATTATAAAATTGTTTGGATCCCTGTAAGTGGTGGGATCCAAAGCCAATGTGGACTTTGCAATGTTTACAGGAAGCTTTGCCTCTTTTTAGCTCCTAGGAGCTATATTCCATGTCATTCCTACCTGTCCCATTTGGCCACTTCAGCAGGGCTTGTTATCTTGGCCAGTGGCTGCATCAATACGACCACCAGAGTTTTTGCTGATGCTGGAGATGGCAGAGCAAGCTTTTTCCTGCCTGTGGACATATTTCTGGATAAAACACACGGAAGTCTTGCTGTGAGATTGTCAAGCCCCTCCAGCTCAATGGGTGTCCTATATACTTGAGGTGTCTGCATTGCGATGAGATTTTGCTGAATGTGATATGTTGATTTTACAGAGGAAAAATATTGGCACAAGTAGAAGGAAATGTGGGGGGAAAGCAAGACAAGAGTCTTTAAGAGATTAATAAGTGGGAGTTTCTGCACTGACCCCTGATCCTGTTCTTGTACACCTACGTTCCCTGAAAGGTGCCACGGGGAAACAGGGAAGCAGCTGTGACAGTAGGGACAGGCAGGGTCTGCACACAGAGAGAGGAACTGAGGAGAGGGTAGTTAGGCTCGGTGCTCTTTAAAGGCATGGCACACCATGTCGCCCATGTAAGAGTCACGCTTTTCAGGCACGCTCTTAGAAGATCTAGGCACAAGTACAAGGAGGTGGTTTGAAATTACTACATACGTCTTCTTGATATATTTACACTCCGGGGACCACCCACATCACAGGATGTGTCTGAATTGCTCACCAAGCTTTCTTCTGGAGTTGAGACAAAATTACAGATTCTCTTTTCCCAGAGCACAAGAAAAATTAGCAACTTTCTGAATTATTATTATTATTCTTACAGAGGCATTTTTTAGAAAATGGGTCTCATTCTTGAAGACCTTTCAAGTACTGGGGGAAATCTTTGCATCTTTTCAACTGCTTTAAGAGCTGGTTACTTAATCCTAGCTTGTAAAAAAATGCATAGAGGTAAAAACAAACTCCTCTTCTTTGTGAGACTTTAAGTAAGTTGAGGAAAGGATATGGGAAGGGAGGATGAAATCTCCATTTGAAAAGATGCATTATTTTCTATATTTATATAACAGTGAAATCCTTGTGGATACTCTTGCGCACTGAGACAATATATTTTAGTTTTAATTGTTTCAGTCAATGTCAATTTTACCTCAAACATGCAGTAAAGTAAAAATGGCCTTTGGGAAACATCACGAATCTTATTTTGTGCTGCAGTACTGCCAGTGTAAATATCTACTTCTGTTTTGTAAGCTCAAAGCCAAATGGAGCAAAATTTTCCTTTCAGAGAGACTACTGACCTGTCAGCATCAAAAATATTATTTTTAGCATATAAAAATTGTTTGTCAGTGATTGGAATAACAAGAATCTTTGCAAAATCCATTATGACTCTAGTAAACATTTTCCCTTAGGCAGTAAGAGTAGGAAATGAATTAAGAAGTTAGTTGATAGCAACTGGATAAGAAAAAATTATAGAGAAAGTCTCACATCTACAGAGTTACTGGGATAAAACATATTTTCTTTCTATTCAAGTTATTGAATGTTTACAGTAGCTCAGAGAAAACATCAGATCTAAAGCATTTTGGCAAACAATAATTTATTCTACTGCTTGCTTTCCAGAATGCTAGAAGATGACCTCAAGTTAAGCAGCGATGAAGAAGAGAATGACCAGGTAAGAACCAAAAAACTGACATGTCACTTGTAGCATGTTTCATGTGGAGACTGAGCTACTGCAAATATTTTGCTAATGCTTTTTCAAAACATACATAAAGGTTATCAAAATACATGGCAGTACTGTAACTGGAGTAACAGATGTTGCTGCTCGGAGCCAGCCCGTGTGTGCTAACTGCTGTATTGGTGGGGAACGGTGTGCACTGCTCTTGATTTATTACCCTGATGTGACCCAGAAGGTTTTTCTATCAGTCTCCTCCTGATTTGAATTTGTTTTGTTTTAAAGTGCAGCCAAGGAGGGGAGAAGCAGGAATTCTGGATTAAGGGTTGAGGCCAAACCTTGCAAGCACAAGCTGACCCTGGGGATTAGCCACTGGGCTGCTCACCCCTCACCTGCCTAGAGCCTCGCCAGTCTCCCCCCAGCCCTCGCCTCTCCTGCGAGCATTTTCAGTCCATCTCTGCGTGGCCCATGTGTGCTAAGAAAGCTAAGAACAGCTGAGAGAAAGCCTTGGCTGGGAGTTTGATTTATTCCATAACACAGCAATTAGGGCACTTGCATGGGTTTTAACGACCCCAAACTACCTGACTGGGAGCAGATACATCAGCCAAAGTTTTCCATATGTCAGGAGAGCTGGGTTTTGTTCGTGAGGAGGAGATATATCCAAATTTTTCCTTAAAGCATTGCTGTGTTTTGTCTAAATAATTAAGTACTCACTAGAATAGGGCTGAATCTTGTCTTTCCCATGGCCAGCTGAGTGCCTTGTTGCCAAGCAGTGCTATTGCATGCTCTCTCCTTCTCAGTATATGGCATGGATGGTTTGGTTGGGGATGAGAGGGCAAGAGCCACTTATCTTCCTTCTTGCACTAAAATACATGTCCTGTGCCTTCACCTGAGAGTGTGAGGGCAGTACTGCCCCTGGTTGCATAAAATCATAGAATGGTTTGGGTTGGAAGGGACCGTACAGATCGTCTAGTTCCAATCCCCCTGCCATGGGCAGGGACACCCTCCACTAGACCAGGTTGCTCAAAGCCTCATCCAGCCTGGCCTTGAACACCTCCAGGGATGGGGCATCCACAGCTTCTCTGGGCAACCTGTTCCAGTGCCTCACCACCCTCACAGTAAAACATTTCTTACGAATATCTAATCTAAATCTGCCCTCTTTCAGCTTAAAACCGTTACCCCTTGCTCTATTGCTACACTCCCTGATAAAGAGTCGCTCCTGGATATAACATGGATTTCAAATGTGATTATTTCAGTCAAGATTAACTGGAGCTATCTAGGCTTCTGAAATTTAGGATCTTAGACAAATAATTCTAGGTAGGTAGGCATGAATCTCTTCCTGGATTTTCTTTCACTCTTGGTATTAGAAATCTCTATTTTACAATATATTCCAAACAACAGGTAAATCAAAACCTTTTGATATTTGTTCTAATGCATTATTTCATGTATTTTGAGCAAAGTTTCTTGGTGTTAAGAAGATTCAGCACATGGGTTCAATTATTTACATATTTATATAATTTCTTCTTGTTTAATGCATTTCAGTCTGAAACACTTCACATTTAATTACTCTTCCTGTTTTTCTAGTAGTTTAAAATACAGCTCGTAGACAGAGTACAGCAAAGTAAAGTGAGGGACATAAAAGATGTGTGAAGAATAACAATAGCACACCAAGATCCCGTGGCGCTTGCAGCGAGGGGTTGGGTGGTATGGGAGGGGAGAGCCAGCAGTCAGGAGGCACGGCTTGTCCTTCAGACAGGAAGGGTGGTGGGATCCTGCGTAATGGATGTGGAACAGGCTGGCAGAGCCACAGAGCGGAAATTCTGATTTGCTTTGTAATAAGCAGAAAAGGCCATTGAAAATGTGTATCATGCAAGAGATAAAAGAACATTAGTAGGTTTAGGCAGAGAAGGGATTGTGGAAAAGTATTGCCACTCCGACATGCATACATGGTGCCTTCAGTTTATCACTACCACTTGCAACTATTAACATCTTTAATGTACCTGGATTGCTCAGTATTATGTGTGCTATGCAAGGTCTTCACTTAGTAACCAGAGCTTTAAGGTACAACTGATATAGCCTGGGTCTTTCACCTCGGTGCTCCAACAAGCTCTGCAAAACCAAGACAGAGTCTGCCACCCGTGCAGCAAAGAGCAGAGCTGAGATCCCATTACTCACTTCTAGTCATCACAGGCCTTAGCATGAGCAACCGTCAGCAATTACTTTGTGATTTAGTCCCCTTACCTAGTCACATTTTTTTCTAACTTGACTGTACAGATAAAAATCTCCTGGAGGCACAGGCTGGCTTCTGATATATGAAATGCTTTTGCAGAACGTCAGCTGCAGGTTTGCTTAACAAACAATCCTAAAGACATATGCCTGCTGGATAAACAAAACACTACGTTTCCATCTACCTAGCAGGAAATAGCCCCAAAATAGAGTAACACTGACCCCCTATGCAAATAAATGCACAGATTACAACATGGATCTGTGTCTAAGTGTCAATGGGAGAACCTGTTTCCTTTTACTTTCTAATTCTGAGGCTCTTTAATCTCAGATCTCCTCCTGGGCCCAGTAACAGGAAAGAAAAAAAAAACAATGGAAGGGATAGGAACAGTACATTAAGGATTCCCAGATATTCCTTATATAATAAATTATCCTTTGAGCGATCAGACTAATGTAAGCCCTCCAATTTCTTAAAGAGCTGAAGGTGAGCTGTACAAGAACCAGGAAGCTTTTCATTTTGCTAATTTCTGAAGGAGTAACTTTAGGGAAAAGACTTTGAAAACTTGGGAGGAAAGATTTTGCATTTGTGTCTGAAATTGCTGAGCACTGAATAGCAGGTTTCTGAAGCGATGCAAAGGGCCACGGGTGCTCCTGCACTCCCAGGGCTGGCGTGTGGAGGGCTGTGACTGACCCAGGGAACATGAGCCATGGATGAGGGAGGCCAAATGCAAGACAGAGACATGATTAAGAGCTTGGGGACCCACAGTGGGCAAGACATTCCCAACCCTTCCCTCTGTGCCAGCAATTAAGGTAGTGAGATTCAGACCCAGGAGAGGCAAAAGAGGCTGGGTTTGAGCTGAGTGTGTGTGCGCCCACGGTAATTGCATTATCCACACATATTAGTCTCTTAATTTTAATTACATAAATGTATTTTTCCTTTTTAATGAGCATAGTTTATCCATTTAAATTGATCGTTTTAATTTTACAGGCAGCGATCGTAGGATCTAATATGCAGAGGGAAAATTTCCTGTTGGCATATTTTACATCACACAGATTGAAGAAAATATACTTTTTAATCCCCAATCAATATCTGAAGAGCATGCAATTAACAGATACCAAGGTAGTTAACATAAATCTGCAAGTTAAAGAGCCAATTCATTTTGATTTATAACACATAGAGTAATAATTTCATCATCGTCTCTCCCAGAAAGCATCTGAAGCTTTGTAGCATGAAGATGTCAAAATTGTGCCTAAGATTGCTCAGAGTACTGAATTGTAGTGGTTATTGCCTTTTGGTTCCTTGAAGTGTGGCATAGCACATGAAACAGTCTCTATTATAATACCCTGCTCTTCTCCGTAGAGGTCACTGGATAACTTAAATCAGTCTTGGGTGAAATATTAAAAGGAGATTGTCAATTGTAATGTGAACAATTCTCTTTTTTTCTTCCTACTTGTCCTTTTACAATATGAAAATTTTGTAATAGAAAATAGTTCGTTTAAGGGGAAAAAGATCCCTGGCAGCATTTGTCAATCAATAGCCAAATAAATTAACTGACTGGTACGCATACATGGAATAATAATCTAACATATTTTTGCAACCCAAGTCTGCTTCCTTGTATGCATTTTTTCTGCGCAGGATCAGGTTGGTTGCTGCTGAAGTTTTGTGGCTGTGAAAATTTATTACCCACAGAGTCAATCTGCATTCTGGCTGCCAAGTCTGAATAAATAGAGTCATTGTGCTTGTCTGGAATATGTAACCAAAGTTCATCCAGTCAGCTTGACTTTCACATCCCATGAGATTCATAAAAGCCAACACCCTGGTATGTGCTCTTGATTCCTGCCAAAATTTTGTAAAATTGTATAAACAGAAGTTGAAGAAGCAATCAGAACACACTCCCAGGGACATGGCTCCGTGCTCTAGCCCTGCTGTGTCTCGAAAGACCCAACTTTAATTTTATTTTTTTTAAATAATCGTTTGGCTATCCCCCTGCAGCAGCAGGTAAATGTGGGGGCTGTGGATATCCGCCACGCGCAGTGCACAGGGAGGCAGCAAACAATCCTTTTGGGTTCATTAATTGTGCTTGTGCTCCCTGCACCAAAGGAAGAGGGAAGACAGTGATTGCCTGCAAGTGGCTGCCCTCCTTAAGAAGGGAGAGGGACAGGCTGGCCCTGCAGGGTCTGAGCAGTGTGAGCGAAACCGGCCCCTCTGCAGGCAAGCCAAGACAAACAGAAAGGCATGTCCCTTCACAGGAGACCTCAGGGGAAGAGCAGCCTCGAGAAAGTTCACCATGAACAGCTTCAGCACAGTAAAATAAAAGTGTCAGCAGCTTGGTCTGGCTCTCCACCCAGACCCCCACAGGGTGACGGCAGCCCACCCAGCCTGGTGCCTTCCTGGGGGTCCCAGGACTGCCCCCTGTCCACGACAGCCTGGGGACAGCCAGGGTGGGCTGCTGGCCCTGGAGGGCCCATCCATGCTCCACCCTGGCAGTGGCTGAGCCAGAAAACTTGAGTCTAATTCAAGTTGCACGTAAAGCTCTGGTGGGGACATATGTGCCTATGTTTTCTCCTCATCACATATGCACTGAGGGATGCCAGGGCTCAACACTAGAAATGCATCTTTCTGGAAGGATTTTCTACAGCACAAGAATTTAGGACCAGCCAAATTCAGCTGAAAGGGGGTAGATTTAGATTAGATACTAAGAAGAAATTTTTTCCTGTGATGGTGGTGAGGCACTGGCACAGGTTTCCCAGAGAAGCTGTGGATGCCCCATCCCTGGAGGTGTTCAAGGCCAGGCTGGATGAAGCTTTGAGCAACCTGGTCTAGTGGAGGGTGTCCCTGCCCATGGCAGGGGGGTTGGGACTTGATGATCTTTAAGGTCCCTTCCAACCCAAACCATTCTATGATTCTGTGAAATCATGTTGTTGCAACGGGACAAAAGTCCATCTACATGGACAGTGGGAATTGGTGTGGCCATGTCATTACATAAATAGCATTAGGAAATGATTTTTTTTTCAAGTCATAAAATCATGTTTCATTTCTCTAATGATAGCCAGAAACAATAAGTGAATAATGTATTTAAAGACAATCTTTAGTAACGTGTAGAACTTTTCTCTCCCACTTCTGGATATGGACTGACAATCAACAAAAAGATAAAACTTATCCTGAAAGGAACGGTCATGAGTAAACCTTGTTGCAGAAGGAATAATTTTTTTAGTAGAGCTTACAAGTACTACTTCTGACCATGAAATGTAATATTCCAGCTAATTTGAAGTGTTCTGTAATTAATTTTGAAACAAATTGAAAGAGGGGCAAAGTGGCTATGAGCTTTCTTTCCATAAGACCTGCTCTGTTAGGGTGGTGCTTTCTGAAGTCAAAGATCAGCCAAGCAAAGCACAGACTCAGGTAAATCTAGAGAGAAGAGTTATATTGGGCAAATTATAACACCCAACTGCATAGCCCTGTTCATCATTAGAACTATTTTTAGGCAGTGCTAATTGTGGTCACATATGCCATGTCCGAATATTTTAACCACATTAAGTAATTTTAATGTTGTGCTCCTTTTTATTCACCTCTTCATCGCTGCAATACTTGATGCTTGATCAGAGGGGAAAATGAGTGAAAAAGGAGACGGGAACACTCAGCCCTGGAAAAAAATCACAGAGCCTGCATCATCACTGTAAATTAATTTCTGTCTCAAAAAGTGCCCTGATAAACTTGAAAAAAAAATATTTTTCTGATGATAAGTTTCTCACTCCACTGAGCACAGAAAACTTATTTCATTAAGTCTGGCCATGAGCAAGTCTGTCTGCAACCAAAACTGCACAAAGCAGAGATAAGCAAAAGTGGAAAATTTAAGTTTGGGGTTAAGGAATGGCTGGAACCTCAGGTGGTTTTGTATTTAATCCAAATGCTCTGCTCAGGCCTCTGTCACTATAACGTGAGTGCATTTTTAGACTGGAGAAATAGCCACTGTAACAGCCTTACTTAGCTCGGGTAAGTCCATTATTTCCTGTGGATTAGAGAAGCAATCCTTTTGGTATCCAACTTAACTAAAACCCAGAGTAAGATTTAAGCCAGCTGAGCCAAGGGTTTTTTTTGGTTTTTGTTTTTTTTGTGGTTTGCCAGCTCTGATTTTTAAATCTCTGTGACATCTAAATCTGCACATCCACAAGGCATGACAAGAAGACCAAGATTGCCTCACTGAAACTGTCAGATGAAACAAAATAAGAGCTCAGTCTTGTCCTGCCAAACTTAGCTCACATCACTGCCTATCTTACAAAATCAGATTCAATGTCTATCATGCACTGGCAGGAAGGATCAAGCTCTAAATTTGAATGCCACCACCATGAATGACAGTGAAAGAGGTTAGAGACCAGCTTGGCTCTTGGGTGTGCACAAAATCTGGGGAAATTCAAACACAGCACTCTGATCTCTGCTCCTCAGTAGCAAACCTCTAAAAATAGACTGGAAAAAAAAATTAAAATGCAAGGGCATCTTATTTGTCTCTTCATGTGAATGCCGTGACTAAGCTAAGTTTTAGCTCCGGTAAATCTCCAAAGCCTGCCCTTTTTTAGTGGTATCACCTTTTTCTGGGGCTAACAGTTTGTATCTACTGTAACTTCCCTAACCCCTTCTTCTTGGATCTTTGGTTAGGTTTTTTTTTCCCCTCGTGAACTGGAATTACTGTACGAATGTCTGACTGGTGGGGGAACATATCCCGATGCAATCAATTCAGCAGTGCCTACTGATTTAGGGTGTAAAGATGGATTAGGTCCCACATCTTCAGGCTGGCTTTCCCTTGTCTCTTGTCCCTGTCTCTTGTGAGCCCACCAACCCACGTGCCGCTCCTCCTGCCAAAGAGAGCACTCGCTGAAGCCAGACACCATGCCCGAGCATTTGCCCTGCTCAAGCGTGGCCACAAAGCATCTGTTTGCCTTCAGTCATATTCATTCCAGCATGCCTATAAAAGAACGGCCAAATAACCAGCAGTTACAAATAATTTGGAGTGCAAATTAGTGTCATTTGTGATATTGCAGCTATTAAAAGCTGTAAGAGGAGAACATACCCAGCTTACATCAATCTCACATGCGTGCACACGGCCATGCACACACAAAAAGCACAGACTCCTGGCCTCTTTAGGAGCTGCCTGTTGCTCTCTGCAAGGCAGAAGGTCAAGCTCACTTTGCTCCCCTTGGCCGTTCAGCTCAGGCTGGTGTGATATCAGCATGAGGAACTGTGTGAAGGATGAAGGAGATGGGGTGCACAGAGGCAGATGACGGCAGAAACAGAGAAGGAGGCAGCTGAGAGCATGTCAGAAAACAAAAGGAACATGAAAAAGGAAAGGGATTAAGGGAATAAAAAAGAAATTAATGAAGAAAAGAAAATGGGGGGAAAAGGACATTGTGAAGGGAGTAGCAGCTATGTTAGAACAAGAAATAAGGAAATAAGGAAAAAGAGCCAGTAGCCAATCAATCAAAACTAGCATTTAAGAAAAAGAGACTGGGGAACCATTGCTACAATTTCTCCTGCACCTAGGATGAAATCTCTGTCCTCTGAAGTCAGCAGGAGTTTAGCCACTGATTTCAATCAACTAGGATGTTATCCTCTGTCTTCTTTTTTATTTCCTAGCACAATCCAAGCAGATACTTGGGTAGTGGCAAATGCATCATAGTCAATTGACATAGCACCTCCCCGGGCAGAGTTAGCACTATGTGGGGAATTTAGCCTTGTATTTCCCCTGTTTTCACATATATAGGCTTTTGGAAAAATTCTACTTTAATTTCTGAGCTTTCAGACTTCCCAATAAATCTTGTAAAGCCTGTGGCACAACACTGAAATTTTTACCTGCAATATCCTAAGCGTAAGCAGCACTTCAACCCAGTTACTTTTCCCTGGATAAGGAGACTACTTCTGTGGAGTCAGAGGAGGTTTTCCAAGGTGACTGCTGCTTTGCTTGCAATGACAGAGACCTTCCTCCACTGTCATTGGAGATTAACCATTTTGTTACTGTAAAGTGACAAAGACTTTCCTTCTGCTCATCTCCACTGAAAAGATGAAAGTCAACTCAGCTGTGTTGAAACCCTGCGTGGTTGTTGAGGCCAGACTGCAGGAGAAACCTCAAATGAAGCAGGACAGAAAACTCAGCTTATACAGATACATAAAATTCTCTGTATGGCTAATACCCATGCTGATTATACAGTAATTTGGAGATCCAAATCACTTAATGAGTATTAACTACTTAATACAATGCCCCTGAGAGGTATTTAGGTAGAGCTAAGCAAGAATTATTATCTCTGTAGAATTGACAGGGAGACTGAGACTGAGGTGTGGCTTGTTTGAAGCCACATGGCAAGTCAGCTGCAAAGCCAGGATTAGCACTTGGGTGTTTCACTCCCAGGTGCCGTGTTCAAGTCACTAGATTGTGCTGCCCCTGAAGATTAATAAGGATTAATGGGCAAAGCAGAGGAGAAAGAACAATGTATGCCAGAAATACAATAATAAAACTCCAGAGTGAAAAATGAATACTGAGGTGTTGAAAGGCCTGGAGAAATCATGAAATCCAGAAAGAGTTTTATAGTTTCTTAAAAGATGTGGCTCTGATGATAACCAACTCCAAAGGGGAAGGAAGGGAGACCCTTTTAAGCCTTACAGTCTGTAAATCTTAAATAAATATCAACCAGACAGTGAAAATGACATTCGCACATTTATATATTCACACTCTGCAAATTTACAGAGAAACACTCGAGCTGCAGTTTACAAGTGATTTTAAATCCCTCAGAAATCCACCCTGGAAAGCAATCCTCAAACAAAGCCCCTAGGAACAGCAAGGAGTGCAGAATAAGGCAGTGAGAGAAGGAACGTTAGGAATCACTTACAAGAAATTGCCTGACCTGAGCTCCTCAGGCAACTTCTTGTGGCCACAAGAAACTCACAGGCATTTAAACAGGGCAAGCCTGGAGGTGCAAGAGGATTTCATTATCTCTATTTTGGGACCTCATGAGAGTATCATTGCAACACTGTGCAGCTCTGCACTCTTCAAGGAGAACACCGAAAACTGAAGAGGGTTTCAAGACAAAGGAGAAGGGTGCCTAACACATTCATAAAACATGCCTCGGCATGAAAAGTACCTGCAAAATGAACCGAGCTTGTCTGAAGCAGGGCTGGTGGCTGGCTTGATCACAGTCTATAAACACCTGTGCAGGGAGTGGAGCTGTGAGGCTGGAAGGCAACTCTGTCTCACAGGCAAAGTATAACTTCCCATGCAAGAATGTGCCTATAAAAAGAGTTGGACTAAACTCACATCTTAACACAGAAGGTGAAAAACCATGTGTGTGGTTGGACTGAGGTGGGTTCACCATAAGGATTATTCAGAAGTTTTGCTCAAGATCGCTCCCAGATCTGCAGCAGAAAAAAGCTCTGGACAGTCCTGCAGCCCAAATTATGGCATGCAGTCAGGTCATGCCCTTCACAAAATTTTCTTCCTGGCTTCACTAGTTTAGGAATAAACTGCAGTTAAGCTAAAAACAAACAAAACCTTAGGAAATTAAAACAGAATCAACATGGAAGATGTATGAAGAGTGGACTGTGAAAGAAGAAAGATATAAGAGTATTTTTTCTGGTCTGGTTCCCAAATGGCAGTATATGGTAATGACATCTTTCCTTAACCCTGGCTTGGAAAAAGTGCATTTACAGCTCACTAACTGCAGTCCAATAGAGGGTGACATCCAGCAGTCTGGTTGGTTGCTAATTTGAGAGATGCTCACTTAGAGCATATATGGTTCACTGCACAGTTCCAGGGCAACACCTACCATCCAAGGAAGACAAACAAGATGCTCTGGAAGCAATGCAATTTACTCATGCATAGGTAGTATGTATTGTTACACTGTCACTGAAGAAATGGTTCAAGTTCTCACCTGCCCCATCTCAGTGAAGTGTCTGGTATAACTGGTGTAACTCCATGCAATTGCTGTAACTGAGCTCTCTCACGATAACAGCAATTAATCCACAGGACAGCAAAAATGGAAAACAAAATGTCTGAGTGTGCCAATGGTCAATTTATTGGCTTTTGTTTGCCAAAGCATGCTGTGGGTGAGGTGCAGGAAAATGTACCCACAGTCAGCCTGCAATGTCTCCAAGACACTCTTCCAAGCCCAGCAGAACATTCTGCAGTAGTTCTTATTTGCTTCTTATCCAAAAATGCCTGCAAGCCCAGCAGTTTATGAAGCAATTCCAAACCAGATTAAACACGGAAAGAAAGAAAGAAAAACAAAAAAAAGAAAAAAGAGGGGCTTCTGAAGACCACACTTAACACTCCTGTATCTCCAGCTCAATAGCTGTATTCAGCCCGTTCTGCTCACTGCTCAGTCACAGTTACAATGAAGTAGCTCGCTGCTCAGTCCCGATTACAATGAAAGCATTTAATTTCCTCTTTGATTTCCCTTCAACAACAGATTGCAACTTGTGACACTTCAAGTAATTTTGGTACCTCATTTAAAACACACTGAAACCTGAATATCTGCTGATTATGTTCCCAAGCTCTGGCTCATTGCAATAAAGGATGGAGAAAGGAGGTGCAACCTCTGGAGTCTTAGAACCTAAACATGATTACTGCTGGCTGAAAACTTGTTTTGTCCCAGTAGTCTTGGGGTACAGCTAGAATCTTTCATGAATGATTAATGAACTATAGGCAGATCAATGAAACTCTTCCCTAAATGTATCTATAACCAACTCAGATGGGGGACAAAGAAGTTTAACCAGCCAATATCCTGTAATTTACAACTCCTGATGTAGTGAAAAGGAGTAATTAATCTCATTTACTGTGGCTGGTTTCTCAAGCCCAAGTACCTGAGTCACCCAAGTGATTATTTTTTTCCCCTTCCCTGCTTCCAATGCAGCATTAAAGTTATTATGTGGTAGTTTGGCCTCTAATATCTGTGTTCATACCGAGGAGAACCTTCCTCCATCAGTAATCCCACTGATTCCAAAAACTGAAAATTCAGGATTATACACATTGCTGGTGAACACATCAAAATATAACTCAATCACTTATTAAGAGAATTTAAGCTTCCCATAAAACACTTTTTAGTGGTAAGTCTTGGAGATCTTTAAATTCTGTCAGCAATACCTAACTTCAAAATCATTTCTTATCCCTAATTCCTATAACCAGCATAGTCACTTACTTCCAGGAATAATAAAGATTGTAGAACATATTCTAATCTTTCTTGATGGATGATGAGTTGGCCTCAGTAAAGTTGTTAATGATGTAAAATAAAATGCAAATTAAATAGCACAATCAAAATCAAGCTGTTAAAAAATTGTCATTCAGGCAGTATATGATACTAAGTACCACCCTTTTGCTTACATTGTTACATAGATAATACCAGCATATGAGAAACATAATAAATCACAGAAAGCTGTTTCTGTAGCTGAGAGTTTCTCAAACTATGGGTCATGACCCTCCATGGGGATTCATGAATGAGTTTGAATGGGGTCACAAAAAAACTGTTAGCGAGAAGCAAGGGCAGATATTTCCCCCTAAGTTGAGCAGCCCAATCCTCTAGCAGGGGAACAAGAGAGCAGACTGTAATTAGTGGCTGCAAGTATTTATACTTGGTAGGGAACTGCTAACTACTTTTAATTACAACAGCTCACTTTCTCCAGGAGAGGGGAGCAATATAGTCTAGAATTAAAATTGCCAGATAGTTGCTAACTGCCTTTCATTGCAGGCAATACATATCTTTCTCCGGGGAGGTAGAATAAGCTTGTGACTGGATCTTATTCCCCCATCATTTAGAAATGGGGTCATTACCAACTCAGGGGGTCACACAAATTTGCAGTCAAACACAGTTGTATTCTCAAACGGTGTAAGAAAGAAATCAACAGTCTCATTTATAGAATATGCAACCACCAGGCAAAGAGTGAGGTCCCCTTGCAATCTGCATTGCATCCTGGTAAAGAAGGACATTTATTAAAGGACGTAAAACAAGAAGCTAATTGCAAAAGTAGAATAAAGCTCTTACTGAAGAGCACTTGTACATTTCTCTCTGCTGCCCTGCCTGTCATCTGAACCCACTTTCTTGCCCAGAGTAGATCACCTTTTCAAAGTTATCAACAACTGGATGTACCAAGGTGGAAAACGAAGACTGGCATGTGAGGCTGCAGTCCCACACCACGTGGCCTGTTGCTTAGCAGTGATGAGGGTCCTCACCTCTTCCCTCCTGAGGGCAGCTTTGTCAAGACTGGAAGAGAAAGTGTCTGGCTCTTCTCCCTCTCCCAAAATTAGAGATTTTAGAGAAATATGACAGTGATATACACCCTACATCCCCATGTTAGGGGATTTTGGTGTCACCGAAGCCCATGTTTGCTTTCTTGAGGTCTCGGTAAGGTACATGAGGTCTGTGGCTACAGAGCAGCCTGTCTTCTTCAGTGCCCTCTGGCTATTGCAGCCACCACGTATCTTGCTCCCAGAAGGGAGTGAGAGCCATGTCAGGTGAAAGCAACCTGGCTGGCAGACATGCCCTTACCTCAGCAGTGAGGGTCTCTGCTGTATGCCGCCACCACAGTCCTGTTCCCATTCTCACACCGCACCCTGTGTTGTGACACCCTCTCCCTGGAGAAGCAGCTCAGAGAAGAGATCCAGTTTGCAAATAACCTGGGGAGGGGGGAGGGAAATAGAAGGAAAAAAAAAAGACAGAAAAGTGTTATTTTTCAGTTGGATCAGTTTTCCAACCTGTTGTGTTGCACAACCACATGAGCACCTGTGGTGGCCTGAGCCAAGAGCGGGAAACATTAAAAGTGGCTTGAACAGCACTGCCACATAGTGGCTGCTTGGGAGGGAAAGACTAGCCCTGGCTGCTGCTAGGAGAGAAGGAGAAGTGACCTGAGTGGGTCAGCATCGAGTCTGGGCAGCTTGAAACTCAAAATGGACATGGCTTCCTGCTAGTGACAGTGACTGGAGATGAGGGAGGGAGATGAACTTCCGTTGGCTCAGGGCGTTCAAGAAGAAATTAAGACATATGACCTGCATTTTGGGTCTCTCTTGCATTTGTGTACAAGAAGTGGGATGAAATTGTCATAACAAGCCCCTTGCAGAGGAGAGGGTAAAAATGGTGCCAGCCCACTGAACTGGAGAGCGGCTGCTCCCATTAAGGTCTGCCCTGTACCCAGTGCCCTGGATGGCAGGGACAGGGTTGTACCTAAAGTGCGTGCAAATGGACTGATGTACTGGAGACAGTGGAAAATGCCAGACTCCCCATATTATTTTCCTGACACTAAAACCAGCATGTTCATGCCATGGGCACACTCCCACGCCTGCTGCAGGGTCAGTGCTAAGGAGAAACCTGTCCTGCAAGCCATGCCAGCCTTGGGAGATGTGACGTAGCCCCTGTCTCCTGGCAATTTGGTATGTGAGACACAGCAAACTACTTCTCCCCAGGTAACCCATGAGGCCCAAGTTATTCCAGTAAGTTCCCTGTGCAGAAATCCTACTGCCAAAATCAAGTAGAAACCCTTCCCAAAGCATTTCTTAGCTCCTGTCAAATCTGCAGGGATCTACTCAGGGGATCTTTTCACACCTTTCTGTGATATGCTCTGTAACTGCAACCGCAAGTCAGGTTGTGTCAAGTTTTACTTTCCAGCCTTTACTTTCAGCATCATTTTGACTAACCAGAAAGGTTACCTCCATGTTGAGCAGAATGGAGCCTGCAATCTGTATGATTAGTTCAGGAATAAGGATGCAGCCCCCAGCAGCCTGAGAAGCCAGGGAGAATGGTTTCAAAACGTATTTACTGGTAGCTGCAAAGAGAAAATCGATGTTTGATTCCCTGCCCCTTGACTCTCCATACTGCTTAGCTTTGTGTCCCTTCTGCGCCAGGTGAGGCACAGCCTGGACAGGTACTGGGGGAAGGGGACGCTCTGGGCATCTCCAAGTAGAAGGGAGGCTTTAAAGTAGATTTTCAAACATTATGGATTTCATCTTTGCTTAGCAGCTGGTTACTGTGCTGAAGCCATGAATCACTCCACTTGAAGTGATTGAAGGAGGGGAAAGAATAATAATAATAAAGTGGCAAACTAGCTCAGGGATAGGCTTAGGAGTCCTATTAAACTTGAGAGGCTACGATTTCTATTCCTGGAACTGCTGGTTAACACAAGAACAAGCCCCATGCTTCCCCACCCCATCCAAAGAGTTCTATCAGGCAAAAACTGAGGAACAAACTAGCAACAGGTCAATCCTGTACTGTGTAGTCAAAAGTTGCCAGCAGATTAACATGGCAGCGCTCATGAAAAGTCTGCAGCGGCTCTGGCAAGCTTTGCAAAATTTATAATTATAGCTACGGGCTTCATCGCAAAAGGAGCCAAATATGTGATTTTTTTTTCTGCGGAAGAATGGGAGGAGACTAATGGTAAAGGAGAGGGAGTGGGAGTACAGAAGCGGGGAGAGGGGAAGGCAGAGAACTGAGCCCTGCCGAGTTTTCAGGGACCCGCAGAAAAAATCATCTAAATAGGGTAGTTCAGACCTCAAATACTGTGCGGTGCTTTGACAATCTTCTGGTTTATGGCGTACTTAACAAAGTGTTCTTACATTTACCAGGCTGGAATGTCCATTTGACTATAGACTCTCTGCTACTTTGCTCATACTTTAACATTTTGGACACGTGACAAAAATGTGTGTAACGCATTTTTTAATGTGTTGATTGTGCTCGTAATTTTCAAGTCAGAATATAAAATAAACATCTCTGCCCTTTCTTCCAGCAGGCAGCACAGAGATCTGCTCTCCGCGTTCTATCTGACAGGTACATTTTGTCATTTTTATGAACTATAAATTGTTTTATGAAACGTTGAGCCCTATTTATTGTGGCATATAACTCATAATCGGATTTTGTCCCCGAAGTATCTGTGAACTGGAATGTTAAACATTTTGCATGCTTGGATTTGTCATGCATGTGTAGAGTTTATTACTGCAAAAATCACAGTCTTGTTGTATTTCATACAGAGTATGCAGAATCCCTTGTTGTGATATCAAACGAGAGATAAGAAACTTACTGGAGGAGGCATGAATGATGCAGTAAATTCTGAGCCTTAGAGTTTGCTGAGATATATCTGAGCTCATTTTTCAGCAATAAGTACTTCATTTATTCTGAGATGTTCTCTTTTGACTTTTTCCAAATCCTTTCCCTGGGAATTACTCTTCTTTTGATGAGATTCTCTGTAGATGTTATGCACAAAAACAATGTCCTTTTTTACCCCTTATGTTTTGAGGGACTGGTATTTTGGAGGAATTTAATTTGGTTTTTTTTCACTACTTCTGGAACTGCAGCAGTGCTCCAGGCAGATAAGCAGGGGACCAAATCCTTAGACAGTGTTCAGGTTTTACTCAGCTCTTTTTCAAGCAAGAATCCATTTACTTCAATGAGAAACTTGCCTGAGTGAGGAATTCAGGATTTGGGCCATAGTAAATGTTATTGTTGGGCCGTAGGTCTGCACAGGTATTTACCTTAAATGACTTTTATGAAAGAGGATTGATTGAAATATAAGGTAGTTTTCTAAGATGTTCCTGATTTCTTTTCCAGTTTTGAGAACGGGGGGAGGGAAGGGGGAGGAGTAACTGTACATTTTAGTGCCTGTGAAAAAGAACTAGCAGATTTACATTTATCCACAAATGAGGTACTGTGTCATGCAGGCTGACACAGAGTAAATTTCCCCATGCCTTGTTGGCAGCCCCCTCTGCTCTGTCTGGCCCCCCGCCCCCCGCCTCCCTGGGAATAAGCGGTAATTGACTCTGGAAGCCAGCTCAGGCCAGGATTTCTCCAGAGCAGAGCCTGTCACTTAGGCTGAATTATATGTTGTGCATGGATGAATAACATTTCTCTCTGCTTGGAGGCGAATACCGCCAAAATCATCGACCTTCCCTACCCCACCCCTCCCCCCCCCAAGTTTACAAACACTGTCTTGTTTAGAAATTTTTTTTCCTCCCTTAAGGAAAAAAAAATCCCAAGTGAAATGTATGGGATGTGGATGAAATCGCTGGCACGGTTGTAGGGCACATAAGTATTTGCTGTAACTGGGATGAATGCAAAAAGAAAGAGGAGTCAGAGTCAGTATTATGCCTCTCTCCCTGGAGGTGTGCAAGCTTGCCCCTGAGGCAAAAGAACTTTTGCATTTGGTGGGGACAATACCGTGACTGAAGAAAAGTCGGGGTTTTTTTTCTCAGCATCCTTCCCTTGGGCTGAATGAGGAGCATTCCTGCAGGACTGCCCCTGGAGGAAGTTAACAAGCCCCAAACCCCACACTGCGCTTTCTGTCTCCCCTAGAAAGAAAAGTGGTGGTGATGGATAGGTGGTCCCTACATGATGGGTGGTGGTGAGGGATATGGGCACAGGACACCTTCATCCTTAGGGCAAAAGGGCTTAAATGTCACCCATCACACTTCAGATTTAATATGTATGACCAGATATTCCCTTCTCTGGCCTTGAAAGCATGCCTGGAGACTACAGCTTTCCCACCTGCTCTGCAAACCTTGGGTCATCGGAGCACCCTCCTCCCCTCCCTCTGGGGGAGTGCTGGGAAGGCCAGGGATGCACCTGGCGCTGGGGGGGGTCCCCACTGCCCATAACCTCACTGCAGCCAGCAAATGGGAGGGCAGGGGCCAAAACCCCACACTGTGATGAGTTTCTATCTGGTCTTGGCTAAAGTGGGGGTGATATTGCTGCTCATTACTTGTGTCCCAGTAGCAGCTAAGAGCTCCTGGTCACACACCAGCACTTCCCAGAATCAAGGGAGATGGCAGCTTAAATAAAACCCTCAGTAATTTTGGCCATTATTTTAAAAAAATATTCTCCAACTGTTCCTCTTTCAATTTTTGCTTTCAGATTCTGTTAAGAAGGTAACAGTTAGCTAAACTGAAAGAGGGAAAAAAAGAAAAAAAAAAGGAGAATTTTTAAACCTGTAGCCATTGATTTCTTTAGTGTGTTGCACTCAGTCTTGTTTTCAGAATGACACAGTAACCCCCAGCAGATTTATGTGCAAATACAAAGATAAGCGACCCAGAAGGTTGACTGAAACAGATTTTCTGCTTCCAGAAGACAGGTTGCTCTGCACATGCACCAACTATTTTGTTAGGAAAGATGCACTGGCCCCATTAGCTTTTCATTCTCTTGTGAAAAACCCTCAGTGTTTGTACAGCACAGCTTGGTTTTAATTTTATTGTACTCGTCAGTAAAGTGGTCTAACTGTTACAGATTTCTCAGTTTCTGGGACAGAGAAGAGCAAGAACTTAACCCATATACCTTAATGGTATAATGCTAGCGTATCTTCAATTGTCTGACTCTCATATCCACTGCCTGAATAGCTTTCAAATGAAGAAAAATGACTGTAACTGAAATATTCAGTGTGTTCTGCTGTTATTTAACAGTAAGCAGTGTGGTTAAGCCAGGTCTTAAACCTGCTTAATCCCGCTGAGCTAAATAGATTTTATTATTGACTCCCATGGTCCCAGAACTCTGACCTTAAGGCTGATGTTAAAAACTAATTTTTTGCAGTCTGTTCCACTAACCCAGAAGCACTTGCTTGCTGCATACATTTGCAGTGGAGAATGTCCAGCTGTAAATTACAGCTGATTGTAATCATACCCAAACACAACACTCATTATTATTATTCTTTTGTTCTTTTTGGGCTGAAAAGCCCACCATGAGGGAGACCGCACAGTACTTAATCCACACATTAAATTTACTCACAGCTCATATTCATGTGCAAGATAAGGTTTTCCATGAAGTAATGATTTACCGTAGTCCTAGGGCATTTTTATTACCCTACCTGCTTTTATTTCTCTGTGCTGTAGTGTAGGCCAAGCACGCCTGTTGAAGAGTTTTGAATGCTTAGAGGAAAGTGTTGTACCACCACTGAATTTCCTCCCTCATCGTAGTAGGGGAAAGATAGCTCATTTGCTGCAGTGCTTGGGTGGTACTTGGGAGACATTCTTAGTTCACAATGGCAATCTGTTATCCTTTCTGTGCACTCAAGCTGGAGGATGCAAGCAGGTTCAGCTGTCCCTCTGCCCTATGGCCATGCTGGCCAGCCTGCCTGTCCCGGCTGATAAGCCCTGTAAAGAGTCCAACTCACTAGCTTAACACTCAGCACCTGGTTAATGTGTCATGCAGACCTGAACTCTCAAGTACAGGCTATGATAAACCTTTTTGATTTACCACCCTGTGCTGTTAGCTGATATCCATTTGACAGTGTAGACAAGCCCTGTTCATGGTGGTTGGTGAGCTACACAGCCTGTCTGAGCTTTGGTCCTCCTTCCTGTCGGGCAGAAGGGACAGTACTTTGCACTTCTGTGTAACGATGCCTTATCCATCCACGTCTGATCACAGTTAGGTCATGAGAAGCAGCAGAGCCCCACATCTGCAGGGGGAGAGATAGTTTGTGAGCAGAGGTGCTGTTGCACCACCTCTCACAGGTGCAGGCACACATTTAACACTTGGCTGCAAGGGAAAACAAATGGAAAAGATTGACCTGGGACAACCCAGTCCATTCCCCTGGTCACATAAGCAGCCACAGGATCAATGATTAGTCCAGTGGGATCCGTAGCATAGCTCTTCTCCTTCAGACAAAGCCACACTGAGATGCACCACTTGGGTTAGGAAGCCTGGGGAGGGACTCCCTGTAAACTATTAAGACAACAATAAGAGGCAATTTAGACTTTTAATAGATCACTTAAAGCAGGGAAGGCAGCTGTCCAAGCAGCCTTCAAACTTCCAGTGGACTGAGCCAAAGATTTCTTGCTCTCAAGTATCTGCTTGAGCTGTGATTAATCGAAGCAGTTAAAATTGTGCTACCCTAAAGTAAGTAAATAATTCAGTGACAGCTAGCAAAAATACTCATGTGCTTCGTGTCACTCACATACTTATGTTTGTGTTGGACTGAGGCTTTCAATAACATTGCTTTTTACACTGTGGAAGCCCTCCACATGAGAAGCTACATGGTCAACTTATCAGCAGAGTGACTCAGCTAGCTGGCTGGCCAGAGAGCATTCAGGTGGCAGGTCTGTGTAATCGGTGACAGCAGAGGGGAAGCCTTGGCTCTGGACAGCTGATCTGGCTCCCAGCAGAGAATGACAGAACTGAGATCATGGGCTCCACAGGATGTGACGGTTAGCGAGAGAAGAGTGTGCATGCACGGTGTTCACTGCCACAGAAGTAAACATGTGGCTCTCCCAGCCTTAGCACATTGCTTAAACTTTCTGGGTTATCTTAGCGAGAAAAAAGAGAATACCTCCGACAGGGGACAGGGATTTATTATTCATGCCTTATGTGAGAGTTTGGCTGTTTGGAAATGCTGCTGTCCCACAGTTGCAGCCCTCCTCTCCCACATGGTACAGGGTAGCAAAGGGCAACTGCTGCTACATTTTGTGGCAGAAATGGTCTAGAATTTCTCCACCCTTCTAGTTGGAGAACTTGAAGGAGGAAGAGTAATGATATGTATTGTGTATAGGACACTATTTCCAGTATTGGAGACTGCTGTGAATGAGTGAAAAGGGACTTTAAAAGAAGAGCCTGTATGGAAGGCTCAGAGTGAAACGGACTAGATAGGTCTGTAAAACTGGGACTCCCTGTCCCTTTATTTAACTTGTGAGCACGATCTGTAGCGTTCATCTGTTCACTATGGGATGTTTTCCCATACCTCAACTGCTGGTAGTGCTTGTTTAGAGTTGTTCTACTGTAGCACCAGAGATGTGATTTGGGTGTATTGCAATGCAGCCTGAGAAGATAGAGCAGAGCTGTCCCAGGGAATTTTAGCACTTTTGAGACCTAGCTAGCTATACTAAATACTGAAATTCCTTCGTTTTTTAGAGAAAGAAAAAGAGAAGTTAAGATCTGTTGTTTCTTCAGGGAAGGGATAGCTTTTTGCTATCACAACAGCCAAACATTTCCCACCTCCCTATGGACAACCCTATGTGTTCTCAATAGCTCCCTAAAGATACTGAGGGGAGACAATTCGTTCTAGGTCTGGCTAGTAATTTCTCATGCATTTTCTCTGTCTTGCCAAGTCTTCTAAGAATCAGTGTGTGGATAATTACTGAATTAACATGGGGAGAAAAAGAGACAAGGTGCAAGTCTGTGGTCTCTCACATGTTAGTAAGGAGAAAGCAGGTCCCGTTGCTGGCTGGCAGCATGAAGAATATGCAAAGTGCTATTGGGAAGAAGAGTGTGTATGTGTGCAGCATATGAAGTACTTCAGCTTATGATTAACCTCACTGGGTATGTAGTAAATAGTAGATAACTGTGATCAAAAAAGTATGCATGTGATTTATCAAACTGAGCAACTGTGCATTTTGCAGTGAAGCAGGAGGTCGGTCAATCCTGAAATCTAGGGCAAGCAGAGCAATAGGAAATTGCAGGGACTAAGAAGTTAATCATACCTTTGGACTGCTTCCATCTGGTTTTGAAAGACAGAGTCAGTACAGTGACTGTGACGACACTTCACGGTAACAGATCAAGAATTAATTTTTTCAGCAAATCTTCAGCTATCATTTGCGGTAACACAGGCTTATAAAAATGTAATTGAATTTCTTGGGAATAAATCACATAGGGCAAGAAGTGTGAGAGTGGTTTTTTAATGTGTGTATCTGAGGGGGGAAAAAAAAAGAGTGAGAGTAGGAGAAACAGCAAAAATCCAAGGGGAAACAAACATTAATGATATGAAACCTGGAAGGCATAAATGGCCATTGAGTTAAATTGTGTAGGTAATTGTCTTTAAAAAATCAGTTTGCAGTTGGGAAACTTCCACATTTTTATGACCCTTGGAGGCATAATCTTGCTTAACCTGTCTGTCCATCTTCATCAGCATGGGTCAAAGGAGCACTGACTTAAAGTATTGTTGAATTGATGCTCAGAACACCACTCCCATATATCACGCGTACATAGCTATGGGCAGTGAATTTGTTAATGAATTCTGTGTTTTCCTTATTAATGATATTACTTATAATATTTCAATAAGACTTGAACATTATGCTCCCTTTGGGCAATGACTGTCCCCCTAGGCAATAAACATGTTGTAAAACAAAGGGGATTTTAACATCAATAGTAACTCCAATAGCTGAAACTTGCTTTATTGGAAGAGGTAGGAGGACAGTTAGTTGATAACATTATGCCTTTCTTTCTTCAGCAGCGGGATAAAAGAGTGGATAGACTGATACTATGAATGATGTATTGTGCTATTTTTAGTACTATGCTGCAAAAGTGAAATCTTATAAATACATTTGTGTCTATTGCCTGGCAGTCTGAAGAAAGAGAGCTCAGGTTTATACAGCACCAAGAGCAGGAAACTGGGGTCCATGCTGTTCCAGCTTATTTTAAGAAAAGATGAAAATTCATAGCAAGCAGCAGCACCTCAGCCTGGTCCAATTACAAGACATTACCTCGGGACTTTTGACCCTCATGTGTTTGTGAATCATGTCCTAGCTGTAGCTCAGCAAGTCTCCAGTGCGGGTGCACAAATGAAAAGGAGAAATTTCAGTTCTCTTCCAGTGAGCCACTAGTCCATGCAGCAGATGGAAGGAGATACCCCCCTTCAAGCTTTAATCACTCAGTAATCATCCAGGCACAACAGGGTGTTCTGGCATCAGCTCCGTGGATGACACACTCACTCAAGTCAGTTTTTCCTGCCTCTTGCAAAGGTGATTTAGAAATCCCAGCAAAGCTTCTGGGTTCGCCTTTGTCACTGGTAAGGCTATCTGCCTACTACCCTCTGTATTTTTTAATTGTAGTTTCAAGAGAATTTTCTCCTTGCTCTTGGCTTTATTCTGACCTTTGCGACAATAAATGCAAAAAGGAAACAGGAGCCCTGATTTTCCAGGGGGAGAGATGGTTCATTCTGCAGGAGGCCAGTCCCACAAAAGAGCTGTGCCTGTGACCAGGATGGGCAACAGACTCCTCAGTACAGGGTCTTCATATGACCCCAGTGGGGTCAACACACAGTCTGTACCTTAGCTGACCTTTTGTTCTTTGAGGGGTGAAGAGAACACTACCCAAAAACAGAACCATGGCCAGTTTCTTTGCAGGAAAAAATAAAACAAAAAAAACCAACAACAAAACCAAAAAAACCCCAAACAAACAAAAAAACACAAACAAAAAACCAAAACATGAGTATGTACAAAGAAAGAGGTGCCCTGGGATTTCCCCATGGGGATTAGTGTGTGGCTGAATCAGGCCCAAGATGTTCCTACAAGGAGATCACATTGTCGTGGACTGAGATACTTTTCCCCCTCATGTAGTCCCATGTGGATGTTTCCTCCTTTTTTTTTTCATAGCTGCTTCAATTTTTATGTAGGTTGTAGGAAAACTTTTACTCTTTCTTCTCCTTTTGGAGAAGAGTAGGATTTTTTCTGACATTGAGGAAAGGTTCACACTGTTCTAGGTTTCTTGCATTTCAGTGAGAGAAAATACAAGTGAGATCTTTGAACAGCCTGGGTTTCCTCCCAGAGAAAAACTGGAACACTTGTGAAATCTGACAGCGCACTTAGCGTAGAAGAGCAGTTTCCCACTTAGCTATTTCATGTATGCTGGTGTGAAGGTACAGCAGCAGCCCAGTAGGGTCCTATCATTAGCTGTGATCCACCAAATCTCATATAAATGCTTTACCTTGAAAAATACCACAGCTGAAAGGTTTCAGACATATTTGGTAGTACCTCTAGAGAAGTCCTTGGCTAAGAAAGCCTTGGGAAGGACTCACATCCAGAACTTTCTGAGCAAAGGATCAGATTCACAAAACTGGTTTTGTCTGTTCTCAGACTCTTATTCCATTGGTAATGCTTTCTTTCATCTTCCTCCCTTACCAGAAAGAGTCAGTGCACGGTGGGTGATATATGCAGGCCATCTCATGGCTGCCCATGATTTTGAGCCAAAAAATTACTATATAAGTCTCCTGAGGACCACCAGGTATACTTCTAACCAAATTCCTGTTGAAAAGTCTGCGAAGGGGATACTCTTCCACAGACCCCCATTGGACTTACTCCCAGGATCCTGGAGATCCTAGTGGCTGCAAAAATCTCTTCCCATCCAAGGAATTGTTTCTTTTCTTCCTCCTAAAAAAAAACCCAAACAAATGAACAAGCAAACAAAACAAACCCCAAAAAACCCTACCCCAAGTCCTCTTTTCCATGCAGTGCATTGAAATCTAGGCACGGAGGCAAGGCCATATTCCAAGAACTTCTATGCCCTGAGGAGCTTCCAAAGTAGGGACTTGACCCTGCATTCCTGATATACCCAGAAGCCAAATTAAAATTGTTGGGAGCTTTTGGCGGGCAAGGAATGTTATACCTAGCTATAGGGCTTGAGCTGGCTAAAGAGGAATACTTTTTCCATGCATGTGAAAAGTCTTTCATGCAGACATCAGGAGAAGGAGGTATGTTTATACACTTCTCAGCCAACGCTAACAAATTGGCTTTGCATGCAGACCTTTTGGTTTACCCAAGTAGTTTATGGCAGCAGGGAGCATTTTTTTAATGGTAAATGTGAAAAGTAAATAGAAAAAATGACAAGTTTCTGGTTTAGTTTGATTGAGAGATTTTTTTTTTTCTGCATGAAATGAAAGCTTAAATCATATAATTGTTTTTAACATTTTGAGTCCCACAGTAATTCTCTTTGTGGTTCATCGATATCTCTGATCCGTGCACACTAACAATGATTCTTGCTTTACACGGACTGTAGTCTTTGAATTCTGTTTTAAACTTCAGTGACCAGATTTTTGACTGGTACAAAATGAAATAGCTTCACTGATTTCAGTAGCATTATCCCAGTTTTCACCCGTTGAGGATTTAGCCTCGGCACTTTGGAAATATTTCCAGCTTTTAAAAATCACCTCACTGCCTGTTTGCCCTTCCAGAGGTTGCACAAGTGAATTATTTTAAAGGAACACACGCCGTGTGCAGTTCAGACATCAGGATCCAGTTACAGTTCCACTTCAACTCAGCCTGACTATCTACCAGCTCCTCTGACACCCTTTCTGGTAACCTAATGAGTAGGGCTGCAGGGAAGGCATTTGGGCTCCTGAACCATTGCAGCTTTTTTGATGCAAACCAAGACCCCAGAAACTCAAATGGCTCATTTTCCAGAGTTGCAAGGTTTTTTGCTCAGTCAGCATTTCCAGGAGGTCTGTCTGGTGACATTTTCTTTCTTTACAAATGGTCAGAACAAACACTTTCTGCTTTATTTTTCATTATTATTGCTTTCTTTTGGAGTTCTCTTTCATGGGAAAACTCTGAATTGGAGAGCTTTGTTCCAGACTGGAATGGCATGAAGTTTCAAAATCTTCCTCAAAATGGAAGACCTTCCTTCTCTCAAGGACTCTATTTATAGTAAGCTGCCCTTTTTGCAGTCAGAGAGGGGACAGATTATATTATGAATGTGTGCTCTCATGTGTTTTTAACTTAGATGTAAAATTAGGTCTGGCTTGAAACTAGGTGTAAAGAGCTTAAGTTCAGACATTACGTTTTTATAACCTGAAAATGATATCATTTTGAAAGGCAGAAATAAATAGGAATTACTTAAATTAAATTAGGTATTTTTCCATGGGGTATGATTTAAACGAGACACGTGCTATCTTTAATATGGTCTGCAATCTTCTGACATTTTAGCAAAAAAGAAAATTATTTATTTTAAAGGCAGGTATTTTATACCTAATGAAATTTACTTTGCATACCAGTGTATCTTCTCTATTAGATTGCTATAAAGATTTTAAAGGCCTTTTTCATCCTTGACTCAGGCGCATAATTTTTCTTCTTGCTGAAGGACTGCCTCTCACACCAACATTCACACAGAAGAGAATAGGCCCTTCTCTGTGGAAATCTATCAGCTAAATAATTCACAAATAGCTCTCACTTATTATTTACTGGCACAATCAAGCATAACTGCTCTAAATGAACAAACAGTTTGTCAAATAAAAAAACAGGGGAGCAGGGTTAAAGAATCCCATGATTCTGATTTACACAACAGATAAAAATCACCCCAGAAATGTCATAGAGACCTGCCAAGTAAATTTCTTGCTTTGCAATGATCATTCAAGACACTTTAATATGCTTTTGTGAGGATCTGCTCTGGCTCTGGCATCACGCGTACCCAGGGAGGTCTGTGCTGTTTCACACCCAGGCAGGTGATGGCTGCTGGTGGTACAGGTGCTGGTGAGGAGGCAGCTAGTCCCTGGCTCCCAGCAGCCCTGTGTGACTTCACTTGCCATTCCCATCTTCCTTTTCTTCCTTCCTACAGCCCCTTTAGAGAGAAAAGAAGAAATCCAGACACAAAGCCTCTGTCACAGGCATCTTCTCCCACTTGGCCCCAGATAACCACAATTTTGGATCTCCATGTTTCCCGAAGAGACCTTGTCCTGGTGTCTGTTGCCACTTGCTTGCCCATCTGCCCTTTTCCCATTCTTCAAAACCACCCTGACCCCACGGTGGTGCCTGGAGCCCTCCCCAGGACCCCTGTCTCCCACCAGTCTCCTCCAGGTGTCCCCAGTCTCAGGGCCACACAGCAGGAGACAAGTCCCGCTGGCTTGCAGCATCATGTGCAAAGACTGGCAGAGGGTACCCAAGCATCATCCCCTGCCGAAAGGTTTGCATGGCCACTGTTATTGGAGAGGGACAACCTGTCTTCCTGCTGTGCAAGAGAAGCAACCACAGTGGGGGGCCAGCCCCTTTTGCAGCCCCACAGACACCAGTGTGTTTTGCTGGCACATGGTGGGACACAGCCTAGTTGGGCAGTGGTGGGGGCTGGCCCTGCCACCCCCCTAGCCAGGGCTGCCCCTCGGCTGCCAGCCCTGGTGTGGGGCAGTCACACCATCAGCCAGACACAGGGGATTTCTGCCTGCACCTTGAGTCTTTTCCATTCAGTTCCCCACAATAACCATCACTCTTCACTGCTAATAATGCCCTCAAATACTGACTCCCTGAAGCCACTTCTTTTAAGGTCATGGTGTCCCTTTTTCTAAAACTTAATAAACTTGATACTGACCATGTAGAGTTAGAGTGCGTTTGTAAATATTTGTGTCTTCGGTATTATTCCTTTGATAGCAGACACTAGGACACTATTTCCCACATTAAAAGGGCTCTTGGGGAGGGTTTAGGAACTCTGGCCAAGCAAAAATAGTTGCCTAAAGGAAGAGGAAAAACCTTGGAGAATTACCAGACTCTTTTTTAAAATTTTGAGACAAATGGACTTTTCAAACTTTGCCCTGAAAAGAGATCTGGTCATGACCTACTATAAATCTCCTATGGCCATTTAAAACCTCACAGTGCTCTGGTTAAACAGCATTGCACCAGACAAAACCTCCAGGGCATGGGGACATTGCTGCGGTTTTTCCCTTTCAAGCTTGTATATTGTCCCCATAACATATTGCCAATGTTCACAGGACCAAATGAGACTGTGGCCTTTCTTTAATGTACTCAGAGCTCTTGTGTTGAGAGCCTGTGAGGTCAACAGGAAAACATGGAATGAAATCTCGGCTGAGTGTTGCTTTTTCCCAGGCTTCCTGGCAATTTCCAACTTCTCACCCTGTTGTTTTCACTTAATAAGATAGAGCTTGTCCTCTGCTCAATAATAATAATAAAAAAATAGCTGAAAGAGCTGAGACTCAGAAAATGAGCAGTTTTGTAAAAGCCTGGCATTCCCAGTCTGCTGAACCTAATAACCAGCACACTCATTTTTCCAGTTTGAAACTTTTCGGTGCAAACCCACCTCATGCAAACACTTCCCAGGGCTTGTAGGAAAAGATACAGTGTACAGAAAATTAAGAGTGCTGGGCTTCCAGTGTGAAAGCTGTAGCCTGCATTTTTGAAATAGGAATGTTGAAAGGTGGAGCTCAGAAGAACCGAATTTGGGGTTCCTCCAGCTGTCAGATTGCCCTCATCTTTCCTCCTCCTTCTCCTCCTGCTGGAGGGATTCACAGCACAGCACCTCTCTCTGTCAAAGTGGAAGAGGAAAGCAACAACTGCAAAGTCGGTTGTGCAAACCCAGAGAACAGTTTGAGAAGACAGCAAAACCTAAACACTCCTCTGAGATTATCACTCTTTAACTGATACAGAGATGTACTGTGACCTCTGGTTCAACTTCACTTTTTATACCATTTTCTGTATTAGCATGTTATCCGCTTGCCAGCTGCCACCAAATTTTAACCTCAGACTGCTGATATTTTCTGCATATTGTGTAAAAATGTGTGTATTTTTCTACATAATTGTAAGGGATTTAATGCTGGTGAAAAGCTCCAGGCTGACACCTGATTATCCAGGAATTTCTCCCTTGTGTTGCAAGGATATCTGCCTCTCTCCTGGAGCCTTGCATTATCCTCGTGCATATGCTTTCTGTGTGCAGACAAAGGGCGCTGTTAAAGGAGTGCCTTAGCATTCAGTGTAGTTAGCTAATCTGAGCCAACACCACATTATTTTCTAAGAAATGTATTTTAGTCTGTTCTTCCATTTGGTCAAAACATAGCATTAAGCATTTATTAGTATTACAAGAGCCCTGACTAATTTCTGTCATTGGCCACTGTACGTTGCTGTCCCCCTCTGCCTGTGTAAGGTCTCCCAGCTTGATTAGACCAGGAGATTACAGCAAAGTTGCCCTACTCAAATCATTGGTTTTATGGCCAAAAGTCAGGTATCACTGTGCAGCAGTAGTAAATTGGGGATCTGGTTTGAATTGTTCATATGTCAGTGATTTACTACATCAGCCTTTTAAATACATTGCAGCCAACTCTATTAATACCTTCTCTGGTTAAATGAGGGAACGTATGGCAAATGAATTCCTACTGCCCCATATGGAGAAGACATACTACAGTGTCACAACACACTCCTTGGCTACTTTGGAGTTGAGCTCCATAGGGTTATCGTGCACCAGTGTTCAGCTGTTGAACCAGGAGGTTAGCTTGGAAGGACTGGTAACTGCAAACTCCGTCACTGCATGGACCCGCCAGTCACTTCTCCAGTTAATGCAAGAGCTGAAAGGATGAAGATGCGTAGGGGTAGTCTGGGTAGTCTGTCCAGTGTAAAAAGGGAGATCATGGAGGGAAGGTAAAATCTAGAAGGAGGAAAGATGAGCTGCTATTAAGTTAAGAAATTCTATGCTACTTTTTATTGAGGCCATACCATGCCTGAAAGAACAGGTTTTATGATACTGTTTTCAGGTTGTGATGGGCTGCAGTTTGATTGAGTCAAAGCTTAGCTTGTGTGAACGTTTAGGGTGCTCAAATGCACTTTCTGCACCTGTGCTGAAAAAATAATTATCCCCAAAAGTCGCACTTTTCTTTTCTTTTCGAAGTGACACCCAGCTCACATGGCAACTGTAATTCTAAAATTAACAACATATGTTTCCAAAGCGGAGATGTAAACAGGGTTTGCTTAGTTAGGAAGCAATTGCCTTAGGTTTGTCTTGCACCTGGTAAAGAGCTTGTTAAAGGTAACATTGCAATCTTGAGAGGGTTTTTTTTTAGCTTAATTGCCAACTAAGACAGCATTTTAATAGCTTTGTTTTAATCTTTGTTTTAATCTTTATACCAGCTTGTGGGCGGTATAGTTCTTCATTTGGTTGCAAGGCCACATAGCTGGGAATTATCTTATTTAAGTTACATACATCTTTGTTTGATATGACTCGTGAATAAACCAACTCTGTATTCTAAGAACAAGCAAACAAATGTAAAACACATCACCATATCAGCAGAACCACAAGCTAATTAGCGATGGACAACACAGTCATCAAATCAAAGTCACAATCCAGACCCAAACCAACAGATAAGAGCTTTGAGTTATCAAGCAAACACATTCAGTGCAGAAGGAAATCATCTTTAAATTATAAGCTTGATATGAGATGGAACTACATCCAGTTAGTCTTACATCAGGAAAAACTGAAGAGAAGCCAGCTTTCAACCAAGCTCCTCACAAATGTTCAAGTCAATACAATGCACTGAGTAAGGCAATCAAAGACTAGAATATTCTTCAGTCCTTGCCTGTGGTGCATGGAGGACTGGCACTGTTATGGTTCAGCCCAGGGAAGTACACCCATCAGAGTGAACTCATTAGCAATGCATTTCCTTCTCATGTCATGTGATTATCATGTATGATTAGTCTTCTGCTCTTATCCTCTCCTGGCCATCAAACTTGAATCAGAAGTCACTGGAAATCATATGCTGTTACAACTTTTAAATTATTGATGCAATATTTATGAAAATACCTTTTCAAGAATTACGAGGTAAGAACTATGAATAACTTCTGAAACAATTCGCCAGAAGTAAATGACAGATTTAAGAATCTGGCATTTGCTGCTAGGCTTGGAAACAATTAATATAGATCTTTTTCCCATTTCCTTTTTTTGGCCAAACACCTATGCGCTCATGCAAATGTGAGATAAAGAGGGATCCTTCCCTTAAAGGAAAATAAAGTGTTCAGATTTATGCTTTCTTCCTAAGGATCTTTATTTCACATGGTTGCTGGCTGCCAGCAAAACACAGCGAAAGCTTAGGCCAATATAATGACAGAGCTTAAGACTGGCATCTCTAGCATGGTGATCCAGAGATGCAGCCATGCTGCTCGCAGCTCCATCCTTTTTCCTGCTTACTTCACAACATAGTTGGAGCCTGGTTTCCTGGCTGTGGTTAATAACAATAACAGCCTGGTATCTAGTTTGTAGGTTGCTCCTGAATATTCCCATGGCCTTGCAGGCAGGAACTACAAGCTGAGGTGTGACACACCAGTCTCCTGCACGGTCCGTGTCCCAGCGACTAATGTCAACCTTCCCCTGCAGGGAAAGGACTTAAAACCCACACTCAGCAGGAGCCACCTCCTCAGGACTAGCTAATAGCCTCATCAGCATGTAGTCTTTCCATGCCTTTTGCAATAATAGCACTTCTTTACCCTTAAGTTAGGAAGCTAATATGAAGCTGTTCACAGCTTGCCTTAATGACTTTTAATCTAAGACCACAGCTGGCCTTTCCAATTTCTATCAGATGAATTCCAATAATCATTAAACAAAGTTTTCTCAGATCTACTTCAAATCTGGGCCGGTGTATCTCACAGACCTTATTCTTGTGCCACACTGACCATGGTGTTTCATCCTGTAAAATCAGTGATGACAACCTGAATAATTAGTTGCTGTATTTGTATGGCTTCAGACCTATACTTATTTCCAGTTAGCTATACTGCTTTTCTTTGTATCTAGACTCATGCTGTCTAACCCTGGAGAGCACAGAGCAAATCTCCGAAGTTTTAGTCCATGAGATCATCCCAGTAATTTGTTACTGCAGGCACTGTCTAACTTTATTTCCCATGTTAAATAATTGCGATATTGTTTCTTTAAAACCCTTGACAACAAAAATCAAAACAACCGTAAATAATCCACAGACATATGGAATTGTTTTGAGAAAGAAAGTAAATTGCTGAGTCTCCTTGAAAATGGAACTCTACCAAGGAAACCCCAGCAGCCTTTTTGACAGTCTGCTCTAAAACTTTTCACTTGCTTTGATGTTGTTTGTAATTTATGCTCCTCAGAGGCTCTTAGATGAAGGAAATCATCTATTTTAATAATGTGAAACCTTCGTCTGGCCACCCGAGATGGGAATTCCTGCTCTGTTTCCTGTGCCTCTCTGACAGGGCCAAAGGGGGAAGGAGAGCTTAAAAATCACATGGCTGTTAGTGATCAGAGCAGTGGCATCACCTGCCATTCTGAAACATCTGCCCAAACGTTACATACCTCTCACTGTTGAGTTACGTGTTTAGGAAAGCTGTCTTTTTAAGCTCAATCTCCACAGTAGTGGTTTCACTGTATTAATAATTCATAAAGATAGGTTATATGGTCATTATTATAGTATAAAAGCAATTATTGAAATAGCCCCTTTAATTCAAAATAATTTTAATTACTAATGGTACCTGTGTTGTTTTTTTTTCTCTTTTCCTCATTTCTTTGCTAACTCTTCATGATTCAAAAATTGCCACTAGGCTATCACCTTTGGTAATTGCCGTTTTCTGAGCTAAGTGAACAAAGGAAAAATTAAACTGGAGTGTGTCAGGCAGGCAGAATAGGAAATATATGTTCCTGCAGGAAAGCTACTCTCTTCCTAATTACCCTCCAATTGCCAGGTTCAAAATCTAATTTATGAGCAACATAGATAGAATGGCCACGTTAGTCCATTATTTCATGATGACCTTTTCTACTCTTGATTTCAAAAAGGAAGGATTTTGCAGCTCTTTGTGCATTGGCATTGTCAGTGAGAGGGACCAAAAAAAAAAAAAAAAGTAAAGCAGTCTCCCAACAGCAAGGTTTTATAGAAGAAGGGAGGTGCAGTTAATTAAATAAAGCATGACCTGATGGGCTGCCTCAGACACTGCTGACCACATTTGGAAAGATCCAGAAATGTTTGAAGGAGCAGAAAGCTTTTCAGCCTGTGGCTGTTGCTGCTGCACATTCCACCTGCTGTAAAACACACCAAATGGACCTAATAACACCTCCAGAGTCCATTTTACTCTGACAAGCACAGAGCAGCCTGCAAAAGGATGGAGCAGTGGGTAAAGCTGCCAACATGTGATGTGCAGCTGGCACATGGTTTCAGCTGCAGTGCTGGTGCCCGAGGCCAAGTGTACACTTCAGTCAAGTTGGGGCAATGACTTATTGTAGACATCCTTTAAACACACAAGGGGGGAACTCTCATGACACTGAGAAAACATTTGGTTATATGGCTTGGGAGTTTCACTCCTAAGTATTCCCTCTCAGATCTGTCCACATAATATGCATACAGTGCTCTTAGGAGTGGGAGATGCCTGCCCTGATTCATTCTTCTGAGGTATTATTTTTTATTTTCCCCTGAGGAATTGGCTATTTTCAATTATTTTTATGATTAATAAAACTGTCTGAAAACCTGCTGGGGTCTTCAAGCTAGTTATCAACAAAGTCATCTAGCCCTTTCCCATAGTGTCTAAGCTAATGGCAAAGACCCAACACTTGATCTTTCTCCCCAAGCTGAGGCTTGTCTAGCGGGGTTTAGAGTCATGTCGAGGTGGTAAAAAATCCTGAAGAGTTACTTTCTTGCTGCACTGACTGTGACAAACCATACTTTCCTGGAAACCTATCTGTCCATCTCATCTTCTCTGCAGAGCTCTTGTGCCGAATCTTCCGCTTTCCCTCAGCTGTTTCCCAGCTGCAGGCAGGTGACCTGATACACTTTTAAAGAAATATGGAATGTATATCCTCCCAGCTGGGCACTGAACTCCTAGCAGCAACACATGTTGACTCCTATACCTTTAACAGTCTCCCTGCTGGATCACACTGATAGATGTAAATTCATGCTCCTAAGAAGCCCACTGCTTGACACAGCACATGATCATGCGGGACCTCAGGCAGGCAGAGGGGTGTTTGGGATACTGAAGTAAGACCAGAATGCCAGAAGGGGACTATTAGCCCTGGGGGCAGAGAGAGGAAGAAGGCTGCAACAGCTTCTTGTGGCACTGGGAAGGAGAAGCAGCACTGATGAGTAATAGTTCTCCCTGTTCCTGTACCCTCTCCCCACTCTCATGTGTATATTTCCTTTCTGCCTCCCTGGGAGAAGCAGGGAGAACAAAAGATACATTGAAGAATAGGCAAAGGCACCTAGGCATGCCTTAGTGATAATGTAATAGTATAAGAAGCCTAAAAAAGGTGCATGGCAATTAACGCACAGCAAAAATACGAGATCTGGATTGAAAGGTATATTGGAAGATATAAGTTTAACTACATCAGGACACAGCATGGTGTAAGACCGATTTTTTTTTATTAATATGCCATACAGTTCTAGTGCTTTTCCTACTAGCTGGTAGCACATTTCACAGAAATAAAGGATTGATAACATCCAGCAGGAGGGTGCAGCTGGGGAGCCACTGAGTCCAGACACATTGGTACCACATTCTAGATTAATAAAATTGTATTTGCTTTTTAATTTATTTCTGCCTCCCCTCATCATCCGTGTGTGCATGAACAAACCTCAAGCTCACTTTCCATGGATGACATCTAACAAAAGGGTGCAATTCACATTTGATTTTTCCTTTGAATTATAAAGGAAAATTTATATAACTCCATCTTAACATAGATTTATATGTTTGTGCTTATCATACTTATTCAGGACACCTTAATACATTATAACTGATGAAGGCACAGCAAAGCTAACTAGTAGCGGCTGTCCTCTATTTTAAAATCCTTCATCAAGTACCTGCACACTGTGTTACTGGGTTAGAGTGGGTCAAATGCTGATACCCTCACTAGACAAACTGTTCTGCTCTTCATGAGCACTCCTGGGTACTCCAATCTAAGATGTAAAGCCCAAATAAGGGGTCAAGAATCTGAGCCTGATCAGTATGGAAGAAGTTTTTTTCCCAGTGGCTCAGACCCCTGAAAACTTAAGGCTGCACTAAAGCTGCATCAATATTCAACAGCTGAAAAGTGGTTTTAAACATCCTTTATTTTGAGCTAGTATGTCAATAATAGGTAAACAGCATATCCTGGACAACTCTTTCTAAAAACATATTAAAATAGTTTTACATGTTGCTGGAAAACAGGCTGTACTTACGTCAGAAAGGAGAACAGAAGAACCTTTTACAGATCTTCAGATAATCTCAAACTTAGTAGCTTTTAACATCCTCTCTGTTACAATTCTGGACTTTATTAGCTGTTCTGCTTGCCGTTCCTGAGTCTGCCTAATGTCTTCTGTAGAACAACTATGCATTTTTTCCAAGCATTTGTCATTTCTTGAAACATATAAAAGAGAGCAATTGGATTCAACTATCAGACCATCTAAACGCTGCTCTGCATAGGGGGTGATATATGCTGACAAGGAGTAGAAGTCAAATTTTCTTTATGGTGATCAAACTTACTTAAAAAAAATCTCCTTCTCAGGGCAGAATATTGATTAGAGCTGACGGGCCAAAAAGACCTTTGGGAGACAACAGAATATGGTTTGAGTCAAAGAGTAACACTAAAGCTGGCAGCAGCAACATTAAGAGTCAGTAAAACCTGAGAGAGTTTGTCTCACGCTGAAATTTATTGCACCCATTTGGACAGCCATTACGGTAGTTAGTAATTTTATCTGCACAAGTTCATCTGTATTTGGACTCTCAGAGCTCAGTGAGAGGTCTTGCAAGTCAGAACCATACCCAGGGTCTTGCTGACTGAGGCAAAAAGACTGCTGTGCTGAAGCAAAGTACAACAGTGTCTAAAAATTATAAAAGGCTGTACTTTTAGATGGGCATCCATAACATGAGTTAACAGTAACTCTGAAATAAGGTGATGGTAGGCCAAAGCAGATGAGAATTTCCCTGGTGTGCACTGCTGCAGTTGTCTTCTGTGGCTTGGTGAAGCTGTCACTCACAAGCAGAAATTGTTGTTTTCTTAGGCAGAATTACAACAATACTTCATGCTTTAGGAAATAAATGAGAGAAGATAAACAACACCCAGGTTAATTTCCAGGGAATTGGTATCAAATTCTCCTGATGTGACATTTTGAAGATGGTGGATTAATGCCACTCTACAGAACATTTTGCATTGCTCCTTTGCCTAACTAGTTTCTGAAGCTGCCATGACTGATATTCCACATCTTAACTGATAATCTGGTTTTGTGCTTAATTACCTTTATCTTTGCAACATCTCTTCCAGTGGGTTGAAGTCTATCCCACCAAAGACCAAGCCACTGGAATCACTTTCAAAATGTTCTTGGAGGATCTATTCCTCCAAGGGATCAGCTTTTAATAGTGCTCTAATGAAACAGTGGAGTACTGAGTTGGGAGTGAATGTAAGTCTTCATGTTGCATACCACCCCCAGTCTTTTGGACAAGTGGAGAGAGTTGACTGAACCCTGAAAGGGAAATTTTGAAGAGGTGTCTGTACTGAACCTCCCTTGCTTCCCATACAGATCAAAATGTACATGGTGTTAGGCATACCAGGCATACTGTTTAAGCGACCCTTAGATCCTAGATTCCTTCTAGTTAATCAAGAGAGGTAGGAATCTCCAGAAGGCATTTCTGAGTGATGAAGTAGACATAGTTAGGTCTCTTGTAATTTAAGGGCAGAAAAAACTGTCTACAAACCCACTATCCTCTCCCTCACTGGCCAGCTATACCAAGATCTGACTAAAAGGGTCAAATTCCACCTTGGTTTAACTTAGCTACATTATTTTTAGCGTTTTTTTAAACCATGCATAATAGGTGAAGTCCTGACTGTATGAGTCACATGACTTATATGTTCAAAAAGTAAGAAAATTGGCTTGGTTGAGGTCCTCAGGTGACCTCCTGCCAGCAAACTTATAAACAGTCCTTTGTCTGTGTCACTCTTTACACTCTGTATTTCCATTCACCCCTCACCAAAGTGGAGCTTTTCTTACTATTTTCATTGACTTTAGATGTAACTTCCTATTTTTTTATTTTGTTAAAGCACAAGGATCTCCCCTCCTGTTGTCATATATGACGTCAAGATTTTGTGAAAAAGAGACCCCTATGGATCTCTCCCTCTCACTTGTAGTGCCATTGGTACAGAAGCCTTTCTTCAGATGGTAGGATTCAGCATCTCATAGAATCATAGAATCATTGAATGGTTTGGGTTGGAAAGGACCTTAGAGATCATCTAGTTCCATCCCCCCTGCCATGGACGGGGACACCCTCCACTAGACCAGGTTGCTCAAAGCCTCATCCAGCCTGGCCTTGAACACCTCCAGGGACGGGGCATCCACAACTTCTCTGGGAAATCTGTGTTAGTGTCTCACCACCCTTACCATAAAAATTTTCTTCCTAATATCTAACATAAATATACCCTCTTTCAGCTTAAAACTTTTACCCCTCTTCCTATCACTCCACTCCCTGATAAAGAGTGCCTGCCCATCTCTCCTGTAGGCCCTCTTGAAGTACTGGAAGGCTGCTATAAGGTCTTCCCAGAGTCTTCTCTTCTCCAGGCTGAACAACCCCAACTCTCTCAGCCTGTCCTTGTACAAGAGGTGCTCCAGCTCTCTGACCATCTTCATGGCCCTCCTCTGGACCCACTCCAACAGGTCCATGTCCTTCTCATGTTGGGGACCCCAGAGCTTAATGCAGTACTCCAGGTGGGGTCTCATGAGAGCAGAGTAGAGGGTGAGAATTACCTCCCTTGACCTGCTGCTAATGCTTCTTTTGATGCAGCCCAGGACATGGTTGGCTTTCTGGGCTGCAAGCGCACATTAATGGGTCATGTTCAGCTTCTCATCAACCAACACCACCAAGTCCTTCTCCTCAGGGCTGTGCTCTCAATCCGTTCTTCTCCCAGCCTGTATTTGTGCTTGGGGTTGCCCTGACCTAGGTGCAGGACCTTACACTTTCTTGAGCTTCATGAGGTTCACATGGGAGACCTCTCAAGCCTGTCAAGATCCCTCTGGATGGCATCCCTTCACACAGCTTGGTGTCATTGGCAAACTTGCTGAGGGTGCACTCAATCCTGCTGTCCATGTCTCTAACAAAGATGTTAAACAATGCCAGTCCCAATACTGACCCCTGTGGAATGACACTCATCATGGGTCTCCACTTGGACACAGAGCCATTGACTGCAACTCTTTGAGTGTGACCATCCAGCCAATTCTTTATCCACTGAGTGGTCCTTCCATCAAATCCATGTCTCTCCAATTTAGAGACAAGGATGTTGTGCAGTACGGTGTTGAATGCTTTGCACAAATCCAGCTAGATGATGTCAGTTGCTCTTCCCTTATCCACCAACGCTGTAACCCCAGCATAGAAGGCCACCAAATTTGTCAGGCACGATTTGCTCTTAGTGAAGCTGTGTTGGCTGTCACCAATCACCTCCTTATTTTCAAGTGCTTCCCTATGACCAAAAAAACTTGTGCAGAGCCTCATGAAATCTTTACTTTTGCATTAGTCCACTCTAACGAGACCTTCTGGCAGCTGAGCCCTGAACTCCTATTCTGTAACTAATTTGTCAGGCAAGCCAATGAAATGCGGGCATTTTTTTTACTTATGTTGTGGGAAGTGGAACAGAGCCCATCTCTTGTGATATTTAAATTCTTCAGTAAACCTAAACAATTTTATATCCCCTGAGCAAATTAACTCATACTGTCTAGTGACCATTGGCAATTGTATGTAGCAACTCCTGATGCTGCCAGGAAAGGAACTTCCTCAAAGTGAGGAGGGGAGGAGACACAGGTGAGAAAGAGGAAAGACTGGAAAGTAGCAGTGTCCAGAAGAACACACCTGGTTATTACAAGGAATCAATGGGTGCCAGGCAGACATCCAAAGCTTCAGTATTACTGGATACGGAAAAACTATGCCTGATCACAGTCTCAGCCACTTGTACCATATATCTACGAGTGTTCAAAGGAGTCCTTTTTCCTTCTTGCAAAGTTTGTCTAGGTTTCTTATCCCTTAACTTGTCCTTTTGGAATGAAAAAAATGATCTGATGTGAAGGCTAGATTTCTAGAGGAAAACAGGAAAGGGAGTATCTCCCAAGAGAGTCCTTTGCATAACGCTGCTTCCACAGTATAGTTGTCACTCTTAGCCACCATGGAGGAGAACCGTCACATATTTAGGGCATTGAAGGTCAAAAAAAGCTTGTGTTCTACATTCCCTTTCAGATGTGTAATTCCAAGTCATTGTGTCAGATTTCCACCCAGCAGCAGAAGCTGGCCCCAACCAAACAAAGGATAGATAGAAAATTCCTAACATGACCAAACTGATGAAGAAACGAGAGAAAAAATGAAACTTCTGGGGTACACATGAAGGAAAACACACAAAAGCAACTGCCCTTGGTTTCCAGGGGAAATCAAAAGCAGTGTTGTCTGACTGAACCTTCTCAATACCTTTGTCCACTTACAATTATTTCTGCCCGCCCCTCCCAAAGTCTCTGTAGAAAGGGTTTCCTGATTTCACACTGGAGGCAGGACCGTGGCTGTTCATAGACTATTCTCAAAGCTGTTCATCATTCAACAGTCCATTGGTCCAAGGACATGTTCCAAGGACTGCACAGGCCACGTAGACTGTGCCTGTCACTTTTTCTTTTCAAGTCACTGTACTTCAAGCCATTAAGAGACTAATTATACTACCATGGTAAAAAAGACTCTATGGCCCCCCTTCTACTAAAGAGTTAACTTCCCTCAACCAGGGAATCTCTCTGCTCATATTCAGCTGATGCAAGGTCAACGACAAACACACCGAGGAAGTCAGAGTTGCTTTATTTTTCTTGTGAGCAGGTCAAATAAAACACTGCTGATGCTCCATTTATCTGGAGCGACAAGCAAACACTTGGCAGCAGTGGAAAGCGTACACTGGAATCTGGCACCAGGCTCCTAGCACAGCTGTCAGCCTGCTGACTAATCACTTCATCCCCATGCTAATGCTGCTTCAGGTCTATTGGACCCTTTCATGTCCGATACCTTGGCACACGCTCCTTCTGACAGAACTATTTCTACAGAGATGTCACTGTAAATTGCTATGTAGCATTTTATTTTAGAAGGGTTTTTTTTCAGACAAAGTATTTTTCAATGGTTTTCTCTTTCCTTACCATATTGCTTCAAGGTGGGAGATGTGATTTTGCTGCTTCCAGTATACCAGGCCTTAAGTAGATAGCCCCTTGCCAGACTGAATTTTCTTAGCTTCATAGCATATTTTTCTAAACATCCTTCCCTGTCAATTTGTTTTCCTTGGTGAGTATTCTGGCAATTAAGCTGCTACTGCACAGGGCACACCTGACTCTGGAAAGTCCTGATTTACCTTAGGTTTGCATTATCGGATGATACTTGTAGTCTTGTCAGCACAAACTCTTTAAGCAGCTCCCAAGGACAGTGTTAAAATATAGGTGGAGTCTATAAATTCTGTTCTTGGCAGCTGTGCTTTATTAGTTGTGCTGTGCAAAGGTGGCGCGGCTAAGGTAATGCAGCGCTTTCACAGAAGCATTATATATTGTGACAAGCCAAACAACCTCCAGGACTCTCACTCATCATGACTCCCATTTCATACCTCATCCATTATAGGAATGAGGTATAAAAACATTTCTCTGTTTCCTAAAGATCTTAACAGACTGCTGGAAAATCGTTTACTTAGAGAAAGGGAAGTGCCCAGCCTCCTCTTTTTTGTGTTCGGGCCCAAACACCTAACCATGGCCGGGACAGCTTCTTTTTTTATTAGTGAACAGTACATTTTGACAATGAGTAACTGTAAAGAACTTAGGCAGTTAGTTGGTTTCATGCTCTTGGTTAGCAAAGTTACAAAAAACAAAGATTTTTGTCACTTCCGTACTGTGTTCAGAACAAGGATTTCCAAGGGCTCTTTAAAGAATAACAAAGGAAATCTCCTAACATACTGAAGGTAGGCAGGTTTGGTCATCCCCATGTATGACTAGGATGGTGACCAGAGCCCTGGAAGAGTCAACTGATTTGGTCATTCAGACAGTATATGGCAGAGCTAAAACTAGAGTAGAGGCTCCTTATACTCACATTTTTATGTTAAGTACAGAACCAGCCTTCGTATTTTAAACCCTGGAGGTACCTGGCTGTCTTTAAGCAGATGCATATTCTAGAGTTTAGGGTGTCACCTCTTTTCTCAGCATGATTTTGGCCTGGAAGGAATGGATGACATCTATATTCATTCTGTAGGCTATCCTTATGGTGCTGTTTCTTGGCGTGAAAATATCCCCATATGTTCTGTTACAACATTGGGACAGCCTGATCTGCAAGTCCAGGATAGACCCCAGTGGTAAGCGTGTTTCAGATGTCTTCGCTGAAACAGAATTTGAAAAATGCACAGGGGCAGCAGCAAGAAGTGGGCATTTCTGTTGCCTCTGTGATTCATTCACAATTATCGACGCAGGAATTCCCTACTGTGTGCATGGGAGACGTGCAATATCTTGAGTGCCAGGCAGCAGAGATAATTATACAGATCTTGGCACAATGTTCTCAGTTTGTGCTTTGAGGAAGCACCATGTGGAATTTGCTTCTTTCAACAACGGGATAGAGAGTTTCCTGTAAAAGACCTTTGCTGGGTTTTAGGTCAGCTTCAAGGGAAGAAGGAAATAGTATTTCAGATACTTTAATAATAAAAATGAAAACAGGGACTCTGCCAACAGAGCTCCTTTAAACCATGGAATATGTTTTAATCATTGAGTTTGAAATGTCATTCCAGAGTCTTGGTCAGATTTACTGCTTGATTTAAATCAGTGTAGCCTAATTAAAGTCAATGGAGTTATGACAGTTTATGCCAGCCAAGGGATTGGTGTCTGTTTCAGACTGTTGTTTCCCACAATTGGCCTGGATCTTCCAGACAGTGATAATTTTTCTGGGTATTTCAAATACTGCAAGCATTCATACAGCCTTTCTTGGGATTTTCTCCAACGTTTGTGACATCTACAAATTCAGATCACCTTCTCCATGTTTACCTTACAATGTTGGAAATGTCATCCCTAACAGTGTAATCTCTTTGTTCAAGTCAGCTCTTCACACTAATTGTTGCATTCCTCTTCCCTATGGGGAGTTGGGGCCAGTTGGTAGTTGTGCAGTACTTGGTGGATGGTACTGTTGGGGGAAATTAGAAGAAAAATAGTTTAAATTATCACAGCTATGCAGATGACACTGGCTAAATATTGTCCCATCTCCAGACACAAAAACAAATACATCAGATAGTGCCTGATAGTGTGACTGAGCTTGTTGGTAAGAAGGCTCTGGATACAGTTCTTGCAAAGTGAAATTACACAGACTGACTGGACTCCAAAATATGAAGCATGAGCATTTGTGTAGCCTTTGTTGTGGCTGGAAGAGTATTTCAGAGGGTCAGTTCAGTATGTTTTATTTTCTTAGCACAGTCTTTTCTTCAAGGCCTGTCTCTCCCTTGCCTTGCATTCTTGATAATCATTCATACCTGTGTAAAGTGGATATAAAATGCCTTCATCTTGTAACACAGTAAAGAACTGGGATCCCAAATTCTTCAGTATAGGAAGGATTTTTCCCTTTTGAGTCCATTTAACACTGTTACCGGATACTTGCAGTTTGGTGAAGAACTACATCTGTTTTACTTGTACCTTGATCAAGCATCCATGCTGTCTGCCTTTGAAACACTGAGACTGAATTCCTGCAGTGCAGCATATGCTTAGCTGCCCAGAAACTTCTTGTGGCCAGTGGTGAATGCCATGATTTATTATCATGGAAAGTAGCACAGCTGTAAGCAGCAGTTTAATGTGAAGCATGGAGCTGGACCCAGATCCAGCGTGATTAACCTCAAGAGGTCTCCTGAGGGCCACTGAAGCAACCTGATTTGGGAATGTCTCTCCACTGACCGAATAGCAAATGCCTGCACCTTTCCCTGCAAGTGTTTAAACCACCTTGGTGCTGTTCAAAGGCTGGCTATGGCCATGCAGTCTGGTGGAGCTAATAACTGGTCCCACCACAACTAACCTCTTAGGCTCCTCCAAGGAGCGAGGTGACTCCACCTCTCAACTTGCATCACAAATTAATTTGAGTGGGGAAGAAATATTAATCTCCCCAAATCACTGTGCTTCTGAATCTGCACATCTGAGAGAAAATGAGGCTACAAGGTGTCTACCTTTTTCAGAGAAGGGTGACTTCTCCACTAGGCAGTACAGGAAAACAGGTTGTTGCAGGCTTGCATGGTGTTCAGATGCCCAAGACACGTGTAGCCAGAATGATGGGAGATACCTGATCGCAGACTTCAGATGGTGTGCTGGTTATGAAGTGATCTTATTACCGAACTTCTGGCAACTTTACAAGGTATTTACTCTCTCTTAAGTCAGAGAGTGCATGTTCTGATGAAGGGTGTTAAAGAAAAGTGGTTCTTACCCAAATTGTTGTTTAATTGCTTAAAATAAAAATATAATTTCTGTGATGTAGTAATAAATTCTGGGGCAAAGCCAGTAGCAAAATATGCATGAATGTTATATGCCACAGTCATTAAAATGTAAATCGGTCTTTTATTTTGACTGCATGATTTTGCTTACATACTTTAGAAAGAACAGTCCAAAATGGAAGTCATGAATGGTCATTTTTTAGCAAGAATGCATAAAGAAACATGTTAGTGTATTCACTCAGGTCACTACAATCTACTGAGGATCCTTAAAAGAATATGCTATATTTAAAAATGGAACAGGTAGAAGGGGGACAGGAGACTTCAACAGTATCAGCATAAATGGGAAAACATCGTAATGTTCTTAAATTTTTGTAGTATATTGGCTACCATTAGAGCAACAAACATAGATTTCCAGATGTTTGTGAAAAGTCCAACAGTTGTATTTTATATCTATGGCTGTAGTAACAATTTCTGTTCAGCAGCCTAGAAAAACATTTCATGTCACAACAGGAAAGAAATATTACTGTGGGGGTTTTGTTGCCCTCATCCCCTATATAGCAATTCTGAATACTTCAGAAATGCCAAAAAAAAAATGATGGTTTAAAAATTAAAACCACAATCACTAGGGCGAGGACATAAATGTGCAGATGTTTTGTGACATTGAAGAACTTCTCAGGCAACAGTCACAATGCTGTTGGGGAGAGGACTGGAAACCCATCAGAGTCAGACACTGTCAGAGAAGGCAGTCACCTTTTCATATTCCCTTAAGAAAAAAAAAAAAAAAAAAGAAGAAAAAAAAATCAAAACTGGAAAACCTCCTCACAGTGGCCTTTATATAGCTCTTGCTATTTTATTAGCAAGGGATTTAATGTAATCTGTTAATATAAGTGAGCAACTTATATCTGGGGTTTACTGGGCAACCTGTACAAGTGGAAAACTGCATTGTCCCAAAGCAGTGCACAAAACATCAATTTTCCTTCTCTGGCAAGGAAAATTTTTACAAGCTTGTAAGGCATTTTTGTTTCAGGCAGCTCTATGCCTTAATGCTGTTATAGAAATGGCTGCCTGAAAATCTTGTATTTACCACTCTTACCTGGCTAGACAAAGAGACATCATGAATAACAACAAAAATAGCAGAGGACAAGTACTTAAAGGACCTTGTTGTAACTGGTACATTTACTGCCTATGCATGATGACAGACCTCTTGCCTCCCAAGAGCTGGCAGGCATTTCTGCAAACATGCACATAGCACCAACCCATCCTGACAGAGCATGAGCTTTTACCGTTGCCTCTCCCTACTTCTTGATAGTTACAAGGATGGAAATACAGGTCAAATATAAATGTATGTCGGCTCGTCCCTCTCCTGCTTACTTTACTTGCTTTAATTAGTAAGGTGAGGTCACAGGTGAGGTTTTCTGCAGTGCCTCGCCCCACTGTGCCTTGAAGGGTACAGAAAGCTCTACAACAGCAGCACAATTCCCCAAGCAACCAGCAACTCTCTGGAGCAAGAAAGCCATGGGCAGCTATGCTGCTTCCTATAAAAAGGCAAGGGGGGATACTGGAAGTAAAGGTGATGTGGGAGTACTGGCTTGTGCAAGACAAGTGGTCCAGTGAGGAAAGGTTACCATATGTTAGTGGAGGCAGCCCTGGGGAACCATGGAGTTGAAACTGCATCTCTGATGTCTTAGCCTCTTTTCAAAGCCCCAGAAATTGTCTGTTGTATGTAGCTTGCGTCAGGTGTCAGGAACTGGTTTTCCAGAATGAAATGCACCATTAGCAGGTAAAGACCATTCATTAGGTGCAACATAGCAGAACCATAATTAATTATTAGATATTATTTCTCACAAAACGCATCTCCAGGATCACATTGTATTAGCCACAATATTGGACTGATGGAGCATAAACAAGGGGAATGATAAACACCTGTGAATGGAGTTGGGAAGAGATGGTTATTAGGGTACCGGTGTGTTTCATGTGGGGTTTATTTAACAGTCTCATTAATGATCTGGAAAAGGAAGTGAATAACCATTTAATTAAGTTTGCTCCTGATACTAAATTAGAAGTTGCTGCAGACACCTCCGAGGGCAGAGAAATAAATCAAAAGGAGCTAGAAGCATGTGCAGTAAAGAAGAAAATGAGATCTGGTATGGAGAAAGAAAAGCAAGCTAATATGTCGTCTGGAAGCAAGTAATCTAAAATGTAGCTATCATTAGAGGAATTCTGGAGAAAGCAGTGTTGAAAGAGATGTAGGAGTGTTAATGGACTGTATATTCCATCACAGCTCGGGTATATGTTTACAGAAGCGACGCATCAAGGAGCAGGAAGGTAATAGCCCTTCATTGTAGGGCTCTAGTGAGAACTCATCTATAATGCTGCACTCTGTTTTGGGCACCCTGTTATCAGAGAGATATAGACAAATTGGAATGAGTTCAGAAAAGAGCCATAAAAATGATCCCATATCCCTGGAGATAATGACTTATGAAGAAAAAAAAGAAGAAGTAAATGTGTAAGGCCTTGTCTGAAAGATGGCTGAAATAGGGCAGGAAAACAGTCTGCAAATATGTGAAAGCAAAAAGGGAGGAGGATAATTTATCATAGTAACTATTAGTAATACGATGAAATAATAAGTAACAACAATAAATTTTAAAAGGGCAACTTCAGGTTGAACACAGGGAGAAATTTCTGACAGTGGAATTTGGGTTAGTTTGCAGAGAAGTTTCCCAGGGGTAAAAGTAAAAGCTGCATTCAAGTAATTTAAAATCAAATTGGACAACTCACTAGAAAATGCACCCTGCTATAGGGAACAATCTTCCATTGCCTGGGGAATAAGCTGGATGACTTAACAGGACATTTCACACTCAAGTCTTTATAACCATGGTATTTTTAATATGCATGGTCAACTATTTGGGGGAAGTATACATTTCTTTTGCTGTCAGCCCTGATAATACAAACGCTTGCGTGCAAACAGGACTTTTAAGAAGGCAAGTAGCTCTGCTGACCTCCCTGCAGTGCTGACACGCAAAAACACAAGCCTGAGCTCTCCAAGTTTTTGCAGGATCAGAGTCTTAGATCTTGAAGTTGTCCATATCAAGATGGTATATACAGGTAACCATTTCATTTACAGATAGGTGAAGTGTGCAGAACAAAAGATGGGGGTCAGAAGATCCAGTGAGGATGCATTATTATTGTTATTATTAGCATTATTGCTATTACGACTTGTAAATTACTGGTACTGTGGAGTTCAACTGAGTGGCTCAACTGTTCGCCTTTTCCATCACCTGTTTTCACCTCTGTGCAGTGTTCATTAGACACTGTACAACTGCTTCCTACACTCTGCTTTTTAACGTTTGATATTATTAATGTATCTTAAAATGTCTGTTGAATGAGAAAAGGGACAAGCTGAAGTAAAAACCTGACACTCCCCTCAGATGAAGAGATGGCAAAGATTTAAATAGATATGAGGGTAACTTCATATTTCCCCCCTAGTTACGATAAGATAATGTTGAACTCACTTCACCATTTGTTCATAGCAGAGACAAGCTCACAGGCATTCAGATAGGTATGCTCCCTAAAAAACCACCATGGTTTTCACATGGCTTTTTTGTATGTTCTTGTTTTCTTCTCTTCCCTCCCCCTTCCCCGGCGGGCTATGTGTGGGACTGGCAGCCTGGTGGTGCCGCAGTCCAACACCCGAGCCTCGGGACTCTCCAGCAAGGGGTCGAGCAGCAGCAGCTCCAGTGAATCCGAGACCAGCTCAGAGTCTGACTCAGAGAGTGAAAGCAGCTCCAGCGAGAGTGACGGCAGCAAGCCCTCGCATTACTCCAGCCCAGAGGTAAGGGCTTCTGCTCTTTATGATGTAGGGTGGCAATCCGGCAATCCGTTATTACACCCACTCAGACCTTTCTCCAGCTAAGCCAACATAAGGAGGCTGTGGGGAGGTGCAGGAAAAAAATGGAAGAGAAAGGCTCAGGGATCCTCCTCCTGGCATGCTGTGAAATGCAAGTGGCAGGGGATCCTGGGGCAGATTAAAGCATTTGGAACAAAAATGAAGAAAGAAATAACCCTGTGATATTTTCCTCAAATTGGAGATGAGTGGAGTGCCTTGCAATGCTCACAGCTTGCTTGGAGTTTTATGCAACTCTGCCTCCATAGCAATGGCTTACTTTGTGCATAAGCCCTGATGTGGGCTCCCAGCGCTGCAAGGGAACTAAAGGCTTCTCTGCACAGGGAAGCTATTATAAAATCAGTTTGAGGGTGGATTTTTAAAGAAAACAGTTGTTTTTCACTCACACACTTCCCTCACTTCACTCTCTAAGTGAATTATTCTCTGCTACTGCTGCCTTTATGTGATTTATTTTAATAAACCTCCAAAATGGGCTAAACTGAATTACTCATGGTGCAAAACACTAAGCCCAAACTTGTCATCTGGAAAGTTAATACTGAAAATTTCCACATGTAGACAAGCCCTACCCAAAGTACAATTAAGCTGCCAGTGCTATGCCACCTTCTGCTTTTACCTCTGCAGAGTGCTCAACAGACATGACAAGGCTGCTTTTCTCTGTTCTGCTTTTCTAGCAGGATTGACATTTTTACACGTTTTGGCCAATACACACATTTAGTATAAAACCTTGAACTCCACAGCCACATCACACGCATTAATGTATGTAAAAATAATCAAAAATCTAGTTGCAAGATTGTAAATACACACGAAATATAGTCAGTGTATTTTCCTACTCCACGTAAAGCATCCAATCACCAGACTCCTCCCTCTAAAACTGTGCCTCACCTATTGTCTAACCCTGAAAAATTATACTGAATAACCAGCAAGCCTTTCCTCATCTTTTGCCCAGTTATTTGGGGCCATGTTTTGTCAGGCAAAATGCAACACTCACAAAAACATCTTTAATGTATTTTTCTCGGGTTCTGTCACTTTTGTTCCTTATTTAACACTTATCTTCCTTTCTGTCTTTCCTTCACAATACTTTCAGATCCATTTCCAGTTAATTTTCCTCTCACTTTGTCCCTTTCCTAAATCTCTCTCTCTGGTTCTCTTTCCTTTTGTCTCTACTTTCTTCCTTCCACTCTCTCTTCCCTGTTGCCCTCCCTGCGCTACCCCACATGTTATTTCCCATTCTCAGCTCTCTCATCCAACCCGTAGGACCTTGTTCTTTCTCTGCCTAGTTCCCTGCTGGAATTAGTGCAGAGATCTCACACTCAGTCTCTCCTCTCCCTGCGGGATCTCAGAAGGTAGAAGAAAAAGGACAAGAAGAAAGAGAAGGAACCACTATGGGGAGAAGGAAATATAGGGTAAAAGGAGAAGCATAATACCCAGGAAGAGAGGTGTTTATTACCTACCCATATACCCATGCTGCTTGGACCTGAGAGCTACAATTCCTCAAGGAATGCAGGAAGTTAGTCAGCTGAGGGAGGTCATGGATTTCATAAAGTCAAGCAGGGGACTGAGACTCATGGAAACATGGAGGAAGTGCCTCCTCTTAAGCATTTTATGCATATTCTCTCGAGATCTGTACTTTTGTACAGAGACTTGATTTTATAAGTGATCATTGTCACGAAGCAGCTACACTGTTCCAGCAGATTGCTTGTCTCTTTGCATTATATTTGTGTGGTTTGCCTTCTAGGACATGCTATGAAACATGCTTATACAAAAATGTAAATTACTCAAAAAATGTGATGGTTGCAGTGGTTTTCATAAGTCATGCCTTGATGGAATATGGGAGAGTCCACACATGGACAGGGTCAGGCTGTCCTGGGGAAGGAGGATACTGTGCTTTCCTCAAGGGCCAGTGCTTTTCCAGGTCCGTCATGTGATGTCTCTGACTGGAAGTCCTGTCTGCTTTGCATTAATGCTTTTACTTGAATTTATGCACCCAGTGAAGCCATCTTTTTAAAGTATACGCCATGTTGTTACCTGGTAAATGGAAGGAGACGGGTCCTTGGAAACTCTTTAAAGAGAGGCCCTGTCCACCTAAATTTAAGTAGTGGACTCAATTTCAGTCCTAGTCTTAAAATTAATCTATCGGATAAGCCAGAAAAAGCAAATACATCTTTGCTTTTGCTTTAGCATACACTGATAAAATCAGGTACAATTAACATGAGTACTCCAGCACAATGCTGGGCAGGAAATCTCCTTCTCTGGAGACATTCAAAGCCCGCCTGGATGCGTTCCTGTGCAATCTGATCTAGGTGTTCCTGCTCCGGCAGGGGGATTGGACTAGATGATCTTTCGAGGTCCCTTCCAATCCCTAGCATGCTGTGATTCTGTGATTCTGTGAAATCCATATTTCAAGGTTGGGAGGAACTTAATCGGGAAATATGCAAACCATTATGAGGCCTTCATGCTTTCTTTTCCCCCATAGTCTGAAATATTATGCGCATATACTAAAAGATTTTTATTTCTAGGACACAACTCTTCTGCATTTCATGTTATATAGAAATTCAACTGCTGTTTCATTTCTTCTGTATTTTTTTCTCATCTCATTTTGAGATCTTTGAGTCGTTCTCAGATGTCTAAATGCAGTTGCCTAGAGTGTAAAAGCAGCTCATTGTAAAGCATACATATAAAATAGATTAGATGAATTGCACCCTAAAAGTGTCTGTTTCTTTCCATTGACTATTTAGAGCCTGTAGTGACTAGCTCAGCTGTCTACACTTTATGTCTGCAGTAAACTAAGAATAATGGCTGAGCTAGAACAGGAGACAACATTCAGACTGGTTTCAGTGATGTGGACAAATTAAGGTACCTCAGACATTAATGTGAGTAGTTACAGTTTTGTGGACTGCCAAACCTGAAATTATGAACAAGGGACTGAAGCTTCTATCTCCGGTTTCTTTGCTGAAGTCATGAATTCTTTGCATGACCTTAATTAATGCCATAAATGAGGACTCTGGAAAACAATGACGTCTTGCCCTTGCAATTTTTTCACATGGTAAGGAAAAAACATTGGGTGTCAAGTCCATAGAAAGAGCTACATTTCAAAAGCTAAGAATTTGGTTTGTTTCTTCTTTGTTCCATTGTATTATCCTGCAGACCTTTAATAAAGCTGAATCTGTTTAGACAACTGAGAATTCCCACTATGCAGGGAGGAGTAAAGGGGGGAATGGGCAGGAAGAAGGCAGAGAAGCCATCACATGGGACAGAGCATCAGTGGCATTGGTTCTCTTCTCTTTAGCTTGAGGCCTGTATCTAGTGGAGTCCCCCAGCGTTCAGTATTGGGACCAGTGCTGTTCAATATATTCATCAATGACTTGGATGCGGGAATAGAGTGCACGCTCAGCAAGTTTGCTGATGATACGAAACTGGGAGGAGTGGCTGACACGCCAGAAGGCTGTGCTTCCATCCAGCGAGACCTAGACAGGCTGGAGATTTGGGCAGGGAAAAATTTAATGCAATTTAACAAGAGCAAGTGTAGAGTCTTGCATCTGGGCAAGAA